>BMAO01033325.1:0-17814 GCA_019973975.1 Trichonephila clavata
AGAACGTCCGGTTCCCTTGGACTTTTTGCTCATCTTTCTTGGACTTAATTTGCTATTACTTATTAGAATTTTATCAGTAGTTGGAGTAGTTTTCCGTTTGAGCCCACATTTTCCTTTTCTTTTGGAGACGTTGTGCCGGAATCTTGAAATGTTTATAAAATTTTTGAACACTTGAGTTGCCCACACCAAATACCGTAGCTATATATCTCAGTCATAGAAGTGTGTTCATTATTTTAAAACGCTTCCTAAGAGTAATATCCATCTCAGAACAAGTAAAAGTAATACTTGTTACAAGGAAACAAAAATCAATCCCCAACTGCCACACTGAATGGCTCACAACTGGACTACTGATACACCAAAAAATCAAACGATTAAATTATAGTCAAGGTCATCAATCACATTACCTCAAGGCAGATATAACCGATTTGGAAGGTTTATAAGACATCACTGATAATCACATACCAACTCAGACAAGAAAAAAACATGTCCGAATTAATTCGAACACAGTATAACACATATTTCCACCATATTTTAAAATATACTACAGTATTATACTTAATAACAATCCCTAAACTACAAAAAGAATTAGAAAATTTACTAAAAATTCCTAACTACTTTAATACATCTTAATTTGAAAAAACACAAGAAAGAAATATTGTTCACTAATTATCCTTAATGACAAAGGGTTTAATATATTTAAATTCTGTTCCACATAAATCTGAATTTAAGTTTTTTTATGTCAATACATGTAAGCTTCCATTCATTTTATGATCCTAATAAACCTAATACAAGCGTGAAATTAATGACATATATCCCAGAATCCTCTTACGATTTTATGATAATTACTGCAAGCAGGGAATGCTTTAATTGGAATTCGATTGCTGTTTCAATCTCTGTTGGGTTATAAAAACTGCTAATAAAAGAAAAGTATCGAAATGAGAATCGCAAGAGTTTCGTCTAAGCCCAAATTACGCAGCTAACTTTTTTTGACTTCATTTATAAAATTAGTAATGCATCAGACAAAAACGTTTATATTCTTTTATAAAAGACAAAAAAAAAACTATTTTTACTTATTTATAGTTTAATTACATTTGTGCATTTTTTGTTTTCTTATTACCCAAACACTGCGAGGACGTTTATATAGGGATTTTATTTATTTTACTAGCTGCATGGCCCGGCGTTGCACGGGCTCTTCCATGTGTATAACTATTTGCACATAGAAATTTCTCTTTCCCCTTTTGGTGTCAGCACTTCTGTGTGTGTGATTAATATATCATCAAAATTCCCTTTTTTGAAATTTCTTCTACCTCTTTGCCCCATTGGAAGGGTCAGTTCCTCCTCCGTCTAGCCCAGTGTTGCACGGGATTTTACCAAAAATATAGCTATTCCCATGGAAATTTTCCCTTTGCCTCTCGACACGAATTCTTGGTGTATGCGTGATGTGAATGATTTCTATATTTATGTCATTAAAATTCTCTTTTCTGACATATCTTCCATCTCTTTTCATTGTCAGGATGCCCCCGTTGGCCCATGCCTTAAGAAGCCCCTACATGCTGCACTTATTCATTCAATATACTTGTGAAAAATTACTTAAATCCATAAGCATAATTCGTTTTAAAGCTAATATTTCTTCGAATTTATTTCAGATTTCAAAAAAGAAAGGATAAACTTTACTTTAATACTCTGTTTCTTAACTTTCTTATAAAAATATAATACTTAAAGTATTTTCAAGAGGTCTAGAAACCATTCTGAAAATAAAGTGTTACATGTGCTACCATATCAGCATTTTTATACTCGTTATCCATAGATATTGTCATCTGTTTTCAACACAAGAGGTAATTTTACTATCCAAGTTGGGTATACCAATAACAGTTTTTAAGTATGTTTTTAGCCTAAAACGTGAATTTAGAAGAAAAGGATAAGCCTTTAACGTAAAAATTGATAGGTTGTAGCATGTTTATCTCGCAAAGATAATGAGTTTTAAAAAGGAAGATGTGATATTTTGCTGGAACATGAAAAGGAGAAGACATTTCGCTGGTGAAACTTTGTTTTTTTTCATTCATAAAAAGCTCTCATGGGTCTTTGGCATCCCTTACTTTCTCAAAAGGAGTATAGATGTTTTTTATGTCACGAATATCGTAAAAATTATTATTAGGGCTATTTCGTCTTTTAGTAAGATAAAATTTAAGTTCTCAGATAAAAGCATTTTTAGAAGGTACATTGAGTAATGGGGAGAAAATTAGGAGAAGAAAGAGTTAAGTTATTTAAAGTCCAATCCTGATATAAAATACACTTCATGTTATTTTGCTGCAGTAGCTATAAAAAACTCTGAAGTGTTTTTGAATGATAAAAAAGACAAATATATATTTTAAACCCAAAATATTTATTTGTTTAGCAATGAAAAATATAGCACGCAGAAGAAAAAAAAATGCTAGACTTTATGTGGTAGCAAATAATTAAATCAGAAATATGTTTACATGGGAATTATTCTAATTATGTATGTGTTATTCCTACAAGAATTAAAAAATAACTAAAACAATCGCTTTCAAATTTCAATTTTTCGTTGTCATAAGTTCCCCCTAATATTTTATTCCGTTATAAAATATTTAGATTTCTTATTTGTTTATTTAAAATGCACGATGCTTCCTACCGCTTCTTGAAATGTCAAAATAGTATCATTAAATATCAAAGTGAAACTTATTATACGCCCCTTTAAAATTTTAATAAATTTACTTAAAATGTAGAATACATGAAAATACACCCAATATGATAATGATTGAGAAGCCCAATTCCTCTTGATTATGTAAATTTCTCTCAAAAAGTAGAAGAAAAGCGACTCACATTCATTAATTCATTCACTCATTCAATCATCTCAAGATCTCCGGAACTTTTAGATCTACAATCTTGAAATTTAGCGAAGATGTTTCTTTTGTTGAGTAAAAATTTTTTAAGGGCGGGTTCTAAGAAATTGACTCCCAAGGGGATTGTAGAGGAGTTTCTGCAAAAATTCTCCATTTCTTAACCTACCATTTCTCTTTCTGTTTTTGAAGTATTAGACCTACAGACTTGAAATGTGGCAGCCATGTTTCTTTTGTTGCTAAGCACTGGTTTTTATGAATATCGACTTCCAGAGAGAGCGTAAAAGACAAATATAGTTTTTTTAGATATTCAAGACCTGCCTTTTTTGAAGCAAGAGGAGAGTTCTGTATACGTATGTTTTTGAATACAGTCGAAAATTTAATCATGCGACTTAGATATCGATATATAGGCATACGATATCATAAAGTACCCAGTAAAACTGTTGCGTAATGTCAAATTTTGGATAAAATTTTTAAAACAACCATTTATTTTAAAAGTTTATGCATAGACATTTTTTTTATCTAATTATTAAGAATGTTTAAAAATAAGTTATTTTAATTCCTTTCTTTTCTAATACTTTTCGATATAGTCATACAAAATTGCCATAATAAAGTAATAGATAAATTCAACTGTGAAAGACAACAATACATTGCGTAAGTTCCTGTTGAATAATCAATAACATTATTTATACGGTTAGAATTCAACGTAAAATTTAAACAGCTCAAAAAGTAATTAATCTTTATTATTTAGATCCAAACAATTCTTTTATGAGCAAATCATCGAACAAACTTCAAATAAAAAATCCGGTTTTTATTGGACAGACGATTTCAAAAAGAGTTGACGTCAACTATCAAGAACTTTAATGCAGAAATTTCTAGGCATCGCTCTAGAACAACGTCTCATGCATTTTACATAAGCAAAAGCAGATGTTCCTTCCAATCTTCGAATGCACTTTTCTCTATACACCACCAATACCTGAAAGTCGATATGAAAAAAAATATTCCAAACATTTCAATTTGCAAATATCCCCAACACATTGCGTGCAGGAATAGTCTATCAGGATTTTCGATCTATAAAAAATACTCGTAATTTGCATGGCTGGGGAATAACTGAGGACAGCCAAACCATATTTCTTCTTTTCATTGGCCGCTTTGGTAGCCGAGATGGGAAAAATTCTGAAACTGACAGAGATCACGCTTCCATGGATAGGAACGTAAAAATGTTCACGATACATTTTTCAACGTTATTCTATGATAGTAAAACCAAGTTGGGGAGATTTATTGTTCGTTTCTAGAGTTGTGTTCGGCAACATGGTTGCACGAAGATATTCAGATATAGTTGATAAGAAATTATTCTAAAAGTGTTTTCGCTGCTTTTCGTTTTAGCCATAAAAGTGTTTGTGAAGGTAAAAGAAAAATCTTGCAAAACAAACGCGAAAGTATTCCACGAAAATATTGCAAAGAATTACCAAAACTTTAAAGTGTGTTCCTCGTATTTATTTGCAGTATCACGTTGCTCCTACATTTAAAAAAAATTAAAATTTTTTTTTAGATATTCTCAAAATAAAAAATAAATAAAAAAATTCAGAATTTCAATTTTGGAAAATAAAAAGTAGATGTACTTTATATATTTTATCAGACGACATTTTGCACAAGATCTAAAACATTCTAACAGCTGATATTTTTATTCATCGTCTTTTGATAGAAATGTTTTATATATAAAATTGCACAATAAAGAAAAGAAAAAATAAATAAAACTTCATGATATTTAATGAAATACATACTCCTTAAATAAAACATGAATTCAAAAATAACTCTCCTAAAACAATTGTTTTTTATTTCCTTCAGAAATTTATTGTTCTTTGAAGTTTTAAATAGTTTTACAGAGAAAATTTCTCGTAGAAGTATTTTTAGAAATAAATTAATCTTCATTGCACTTATTTTTATGTGTTAGTAAATTGACTACACACACATTTGCTATTTGAAAGCAAAATTCTAACAAAGTTTGGTTTTCAGAGAATTTTCAAAATTTCAAGTTTAAAAAAAGAAACGTGATTGTTTTAAAATATATTTTCGTTAGATTTAATGAATGGCTAATTTAATTTTTAAAAAAATTGCTAGAATTATTTTTGAAGAATAAAAAAAAATCCAAAATTGTACTTAAAACAAAATATTGCCATTTGGACCATAAATATATTTTTTATTCCTATTTGTTACACACCATTTTTTTAAATAAAAAAAATTTGCAATGTTTTATTGAAATTTATGGAACAAAGCGTTTGCTGTTTATAAAAATGTTTTTATTTATTTTCTGGATAAACAAAAATGTTTTTTTGAAAAACTATGAAACTTAACTCAAATCTCCGGTAATATCTTAGGGAATGTATATTTTTTCGATATTTGTATTTTTCTAAAACAGTTGCTCCCTCAAGAATTTTTAGAATGATTAAAATTTAGCATTGAATAAAATTCAAAGTTTATTCTATAATATTTTTTTTCAAAGAACAATATTTATTTATACAAAAAAGAAAAACTATTAATGCAAAGTTAAACCAGTTAACACGGGATTAAAATAGGTGTTTAATTAAAATTTGAGAATTTATCACCTTTATATTCTTTTCTTTACACGTGGGAGATTTCAGGAAAGTTTCATTTTCATCGTTCTGTTTCTACTCTTTTTTGTGGTTATGTATTAAAAAAAGTAAGTTAGCATTCTAAAAATTGCCTTAATAGAATATGTAAATTTATTAGACACATGCTAGCGGTTACTCTAAGATTAAAAAACAGATATAATTTAACCGAATTCTCATTTTTTTGTGAATATTGAAATTCCTTTGTAGTTCGTTCTTATTTTTAGAGCCGGGGTAGAGTAGAGATCATGATCAAGGATTCTTTGTCGGGGGAGGGGGCACGTGGATTCTAACCTAGTGCCACTGAAAGCCAACGTGTAGAGCAGAGTTTCCCAAAGTGTGGTACTCGTCCCCCCAGGGGTACAGGGAAAAAAAACTTGGTGGACTACAAGTGTGACTACTAAAATTGATGCTGATACTCTGAAATGCATAACACAGCATTTGGAGATTTTTACAAGTGGGCTTGTAAAACTGTTTCCCTGATTTAAACAAAAATATTGAATTGATAAATATCCGCTTAAAATTAACACAACATCCATGCCAGATAATTAGTCGCATGCGGAAGAAAAGCAGTAGTTGGAATTAGCGTCAGACGGATTCTTGAAAAATAAATATAAGGAGTGTACTTTAACGCATCCTTCTAATTACAAATGCAACATGTGTGGGAATCCGATTTTAATAGTAAAAATACATCTTGCCTTTTCCAGCTTCATATTTATATGAAGTTGCTTTTTCAGTGCTTGTAGACATCTAGTAGGAAAAAGAACAGACTATTGGACATAGAATCGCATCTCAGGTTAAAATTAACAACCCGGGAACCAGATTATGACGACCTGTCACCTCAGCACAAACAATTTCATCTTTCTCATTAATCCACAAATAAATGTTATTTATAATGTCCCTATCTCTTATATTATTTTGTGTACGTAACAAAAAAAGAAAAATAAATATAAATTGATTTTTATTTAAGTGCATTAATTTTTTTTTTACATGGGGTACTCATCGCAACTAAAGTTAAAGAATAGGTACACATATGACAAAAGATAGGGCGAGTGAATATTAACGTCGCACTGTTCAGCTACACGAGGGCTTTTGGCAACGGATCATGTAATTTTGAACCATGGCCAAATGACGAGGACAACCCTCAGCTGGTACCCCCTGTCCTAGCTACCACACCACACCAACGAGAGAACGTTTGAGCTCTCGACAAATTTAGCGTGCATCGCTCCCCTACACGGCGGGTCTTCAGTGGTACTGGGCTCGAACGCTAGCCATGATCCGACGCCTTGACCACTTGGCTAACGCGGCCACAACAAAAGTTTAGGAAACACTGGTGTAGAGGAAATGTTGCCCGTTAAATATGTCGAGGCTCAACTTCCTCCCGTTGGTGTAGTGTGGAGGATTGGAGGTTTGTCAGCACAGATGTCGTCCTCGTTACTTAACCAGAGTTCAAACTTACAAGATCCATGACCATAGCCCTTGTGTTCTTTGTTCACTTGTCCAGGACCGATGATAATAATGTTACGAATTTTGTATAAAATAATGTAAATAATTTGGATTTGGATGTGCAATGCCTTTATATTACTCTATATTTATTTCATGTTAAGATTGTAATATTCACAAGCAAGCCGTCCCTTACGTTATAATGGCAATTCAATGGGAACTTGGCGAAATATTGGCGATAGAGCCAAGTTGGCATCATTTTTGGCGACCAATTTGGCGACTTTGGTGACCAATTTGGCGACATTGGCGACCATGTTGGCGAGTTCGGGACCCTCTGGATTCTTCTAGAAATTAGTAGAAAAATCCACTAATTTCACGATCTGTGGCGCGAGCGCATCTTTCCAGAAATTTCGGCCTCTGCTATAAATAGAGAGAGACACGCCGCAACAGTCAGTCTGATTTCAACCAGCGAGTAGTGAGCATTGTTTTGATTAGCGATCAGCTCGGCTGTGCTTGTGAATAGTCATTTACGTACGTGTATTTTAGACACTGTTTATTGTGTCTGAGTGCTGTTGAAGGTGTGAAATCCTTCTGTTATTTATTCTGTGAATTTTGCTGCTGAATCCTGTATTTCAAGGATTGATTTTCGACAATAAATACTCATCGCTCTTAAAGAATTGCCTTGTTATTTACGACTGATTTTGCATAAAATCCTCGAACCCCGATCTAACGTAACAATACAATAATTTAATAATTTTGCTCCATTGTCTTGATCCAGATCATAAGGTTTAACGGTTTCCCATTTTCAAATCCGATCCAGAATCTTGTGAATAATTTCAGATTCCATTTCCAGATTTGGCGGTGGCCACGGTAGCCAAGTGGTGAAGATATCGGATCATGGCAAGCATGTCATGAGTTCCATCCGAGTACCTCTAAAGACCCGCCATGTAAGGGAGCGATGCATGTTAAATCTGTCGAGAGCTCAAACGCGCCTTCCGTGGTGTGGTGTGGTAGTTAGGAGAAGGAGGTGCAAGCTCAGGCGCCGTCTTCGTCACTTGACCATGATTCGAAATTACCAGGTCTGTCGCTGAAAGCTATCGTGTAGCTGAACAGTGCGGCATTAATATTCACTCACTCTTCACTCAAGATTTGGCAACTAATTCCAGATCTGGCGACTAAAAGATTAAAATACAACTTAGTTCAATTAACTATAAGAGGGTGTGTAGCGATATAATCTATATAAGCCAGTAACAATCTCCGCACCATGGTGATCATTTCGGTGTAGTAGTTCAGTTACTCGGTTTCGCGGATCCAAAAGTCCCGGGTTCTGTTCTCAGGATAAACGCGCCACATCATTTGATGACCCTAGATTAACTAAAAAAAGCGAAATGTAAACTGACCTTTAGTGGCGCTGTCTACCCGCAAAAAAGAGCAATCGAGGGGAAAAAATTCGTCAGATTAACGTGACGTAACTCATCCAACACACAAAAAACTGACTGCTCCCATTAATAACTATATCGTTCGTTCGCCTAACTAACTCACTGGTTGGGGAGTGTGTAACGATATAATCCAGTAACAGCCACCAATCACCATGGTAACTCTTTCGTAGATAAAACATGAATGAAAGATTTGACTGAGAGTAAATTTTGAGATGTTTGATGTTGCACACAATTTTCCTAACTAAGTAGCTTAAGTATTCTGTTTACCAACATCAAAGACGTATTTCGCTTTCTTTCCTTTGTTAGGAGACTTAAGAACTATTTATCAAAATAAAGAAGTGAGTTCTGCAAATTTAGATTTCAGAACTTTTATACAGTCGGCCAATTTCGTCAAATAACCAGTAATATAAGAAAAAAAAAATCAGTCAATTCCTACTTTGAATGGATGAATAGAAAGTATTTTATTATCAACGATTGAAAATTTGAACATCACACACACACACACACACACACACACACACACATACACACACACACGTACACACACACACGTACACACACACGTACACACACACACGTACACACACACACATTACACACACACACATATATACATACACACATATATACATACACATATACATACATATACACACAATATACACACATATACACACACATACACATACATACACACATACATACATACATACATACACATACATACACATACACACATACACACATACATACACACACATGCATACATACAAGGAGAGAGTGAACTAATAGTAGGAATTGAAAAAAGAACGTGATTTGTCTGCATTGTTGTAAAAATACACACGCGGTTTGGCTAGTTTGGCTGAAAAACCGGTTTTCGACGCCCACTTTTGTCGTTGTTTTAACAGTTACATTGTTACAACAATGGAGACGAATTTAAATTGGTGTCGAAAGCCAATTATTAATTTAATTCATTACCCGCTAATTAATGAATTAGTTCCTTTTCTCTTCTTAATTTTAGCATATTTTTCTTAAAATGTACTAAAATCTAAAAACAACAAACAAATCTCCATATCTCCATTTTTTTAAAAAAGTTGTCGCATGTAGTCGGATTACTTAGCGTGAAAACGCTTCAACGGAAATATTGGTTTTCACGAAACAACACAACGTTCCCAAAAAAACTAATATGCACTTTCATGCATTTTTTTCTTTTAATACAAAACGAAAATCGCTTAACACGAAAGATTTTTCTTTAGGTAATGAGCACTTAATGAAAGGTTTGAGAAAGTTTCTGCATTATTAAACTGTCCTGCTGTTTCATTGGAAGAATTCTTTGCAGTAAATGATGATAATGTGTGTACAGCCCCATATATGGCAGACAAAAATACTTTGGAGTTTATTAAAACATCCAAAAAAATCATTGAAGCAAAGTCCGGTGACGAAATTGATATGAATAATACAAGCTCTGTTCCCACTTCATCGAAAATGAAGATTATTATGAAATGTTAATCATTTAGACTTCATTACAATGGCGGAATGAACAACAAAACGGACGTAATCGAACAATTTGATGCTAAAAAAGAGAATACAAAGAAAATTATAAGATTATATTACAAAAATTCAATAAATGTTTCGTTTTTCAAAAAACTTGAAAATTTTGTATTAAATTTCATTAAGTTCTTGTTAAGTTTTATTTAATAGATTTTTATTAAATATATGCATAAGTACATTTATATTAATAAAATGTTCGCTAATTAACTTAATTTTGTTGAATATATGGAATTTTTACAATATCCATTAACACGCCATTCTTTTAAGACGAAAATATATTTAAATCCCCTCAGTTTCGTGTAAATGATTTTCACTGTATTTTGTTTCTAATTGTGGTTTTATGTCTTCCCGTGTATATATTTTTTATGCGACAAAGATACTTTATCATAATAAAAATGAATTTTTATCATACACATAAGTTTCGACGTAAACATTTGATTTTCTGTCAAGGAAGAAAATTTTTACCGTAAAAATAGAAAACCAATAAGCTTTTAGATAAGAGAAATTCCACAGTATTGTCAAAATAAGCAGAATATCAGCGAGAGAGAAAATATCCTTGAAAAAAGACAAAAACGTAACAAAAAAAAAAAAAATCATAACAAGTTTCTATTCTGAATCTTAAAACAACTGACATTTACTTTTTCTCCAAACGATTTTCTTCCCTAATGTACTTCGAAAATGATTCGAAACTTTCATAAGAAAGTCAGAAACTTCTTTTTCAACTGCAATTTCTCTGCGTTTTTTTCTATTTTATTAGGTAATTATTTTGCAGAATAGAATACAAATGTTTTTCCAAAGTCTCAAAAGTGGTATATCTATTTCTGCAAATTCGGATTTTTTTTTCATAGGAAAAATGAAAACTTTTGAGCGACTTATTCCTAAAGAAGGGTTATTGTGTTTGAGATAAAATAATAAAAGTATTTATTGCATCACTTAAGTGGTCTTGAGAGATAAGATTTGTTTAAAAAAATATATATGTCTTTTTTTTTTAAAAAAAAAATTCGAAGTTAAAATGTAACAACTTTTTATTAGGCAACTAGAACTAAGCACCAAAGCTTCTTTTATCGTCATTTGTTTCTAAAAATCGAATTTGTTGTTTTGAAAAATAAAGAAATAGAAGAAAATGGAAAAAATTAAAGAATATGAAAGCGAAGAATATTTCTTACTTGAATTTATTAAATAGCTCATTTTGTAAAGTATATTCAGTATTATAAAATCATGTTTCTAACACCCTTTTATAAGCTTCCCTTGTACGTAACGGAATCTTTGAACTCAATTTTTACCCACTTTAAAAGGTCAGATTTATTCGAAATTTTGCTCACTTGTCCAGGACAGATGATAATATAATAATTCAATAACTTTGTTCCATTGTCCTGATCAGTATCATCAGGATTAACGATTTTCCATTTTCAGATCTCATCCGGCATCTGACGACTCATTTCAGATCCCATTTCCAGATTTGGCAACTAATTCCAAATTTGGCATGAGTGAAGGAGTGCATATTAACATCGTTTGGCGATGGACCTCGTAATTTTGAACCATGGTCAAGTGACGAGGCCGACTCCTGAGCTCACACTCCTCTCCTAACTACCACACCAACGGGAGGACGTTTGAGCTCTCGACAGATGTAACGTGCATCCTACCCCTACACGGCGGGTCTTCAGTGGTACTGGGCTCGAACGCATGACACGCCAGTCACGAGTCCGATACCTTGACCCTTTGTCGACCATGACCACCCAAATTTGGCGATTAAAAGATTAAGTTGCATTTAAATTCGATTAACTATAAAAGGGCATTCTTTAGTTTATTTAAACTATAATTTTTAATGAAGTTTACCAGAAAAGCTATTGAAACTAACAAATCCCTTAAGCTGTTTAATGTTTTGAACTTTTATATGCAAAAAGAAAGACACCCATAATCGTTTACTAAGCGCGCGAACACTTTAACTTAACTTTTTTTCATTAAAAATTTTTTATAGAGTAACTATATCCTTTCACAGATATGCTGCATTATACTTCATTTGTGAAAATTTTAACATTTATACACATTTTTTTTTATCAATTTTTACTTTTACGCTAACACATTTGGAGATATATACCATTTTTCAACGTTCAACTATTTCAACCAGTCCTTCTCACGTATCATATACATCTTACTTGAACTCTGCCTTTAACAGAATAAACGATAGTTTTAAAAAAAATTTAAAAAAAACATGCTTTTATAATTAATTGAACTAAAAAGTAAAAATAATTCTTAGTATAAGGATAAAATATAGTTAACGAGAAAATGAATGTCACTGTGGTAAAAGCGTGGGGTGCTCGATATGAATTGTTTTAATTTCTTACTACAATAGTTCTATTCCGAAATGCAGAGTTATTCCAAAACTGTAGTACAAAGCACACCACACTTTTACCACAAAGGCATACATTTTCTCATTAATCAATTCATTATTATATAAAGAATTATTTTTACTTTTCTAGCATTTCCTTCTGTTTTGTTACAATTTCAGATAAAACTTTTTTTTTTCTTGCTATTCATTTTAAGTTAAACTCAGACACATACATGTCAATAGATGTTTATATATTTTTTTATAACATAAGTTAATTTTTTAAGACCAGAATTTTATTTGTTCTTTAACAACATATTTTCAATACATTGCAACTCTGTAAACACGTATGGCAGAACAATAGCCGGGTCAAAATATTTTTGCTGGTACAATTGATGACATTGTTTTCAGATGTCTGACCAAGCATTTGACTTCATTGTTAGAGGAAAAACACAAACATTAGTTTCAGCTGAGCTTAATACTTCAGCTTATTCTTCTAATGGAACAACGTTGTTTTCTTCAACTTTAGGACGATTTGTTCATGGTTTCCTGGCTTCTATTTTTTTTTCAAAGATGTCTTTTCTTCTATGGTGTGTCTTGTAAGAATCGTGTAAAAATACCCACATAAAAGAATCCTGTATTTCATTATTAGCTTAGCTGTTGAAAACATCTGTGTATTATTATATCTCACTTAGTATAGTTATAGAACATAGACTACAATGACATTCAAGAGATATTTTTAAGAATACAGTTCCTCTCGTACAATTTTTGTGTTGTTAAAAAATGATCATTATTTATTACATAAAGTGAGTTAATTTAAGGAATTTCATTTCATTTTTTATTCTTATGCACTAGCAACGTTAGAAAAAAAAGAGACTTATCTCATTTCATACAAGATTCTTGCATAGTAATGCTTTATGCACTTACCGTAAATTCGGCGTATAACGGACACCCATTCTTTAAAACTGCATTTTTAGTTTTTAGGCATATTCGCCGTATTACGCTCAACCCCTTTTATTTACGAAAAATTCTGAAATGTAAGTGCTCGATGCTCTTGTTTTGAAATCGTTTGTTCGAGATATGATCCTGAGCTTTAGAAAAGAATGGTATACTTCGAGAACTACAGCCCTTTAGTTCATACGGAATGTTTGTTTATTTTAAATGAACCAGTATTTCGATCTTTGTAGGAAACTATTTTATTTCTATGATCATCTTTTTTTTTATTTTCAGAGGTCTCACTTCTATAGCCGTCGTATAACGTGCCCTCCACAAATTCCGATTCTATTTTTCAATTCCTACTATTAGTTCACAATCTCCTTATATTTATAAATAAATATATATAGCCTTGCTCATATTTTTAAGTGTTAATAAAATAATTTCTGTTCATCCACTCAAGTTCAAATACATGTTTTATACTTGTAGTGGATGACACTTGGTGTTAATACAATTTTTTTCAAATATAAATTCATTAATTAAATTAAAAAAATGAATAAATAGTAACAAAGAAAAATAATAGTCCAATAGCATATATAGAAAAGAAAATTGCACGTTGTGTTCCTGCAGCGCAATGGATAGTGCGTTGGACTTCTAATCCAAAGGTCGTGGGTTCAAATCCACCTGGAATGACCTAATTTGTGAGAATGTGATTTCTTTCTTACTATGCTACTTCATTTGAATAATTAAATTATTGAATAAATAGTAACAAACAAACAAAAAATAGCCCAACGCCATATATAGAAAGGAAAATGAAAAATTGCAAGGAAAATCGCTTTCTATCTTGCCACTTGATATTGTGATTCTGTCATATTGTGACGGTTCTATCCGCGCTTTTTAACTAACAGTCCTCTTGGAGAATTTCTGGTCTTTAAAAATTATTTTGCTACAAAACTCCTCCTCGAAGAAGAAAACGTGATTATGTAAATTAGGGCTATTATAATAGTCTAGGCTTTCAGGTTAGTGAGAGAGATAAGATAGATTGCTAGCAGAGTAGTGATTAATCAAGTTGAATGTGAATCACGGAAATTTAATATTAGATAATTGAATTACTTAAGGTGACGAACTGTCACTGGAGTTTGAATAGCAAAGGAGTCGCAGCTATTGCCTTGATTAAGTGTATTAAGTCGTAAAGTCTTCTCATACCTCGCGTACCTCGTTAATTGTGTTCATATTTATTATTTGGATGCATGATCGATTGTATTTGAGTTGTGGTTAATATTGGGAATAAATTAGATTGTTTTTAAAATATGGCTAGCCTTCCTTCCGATTCTCCCACACCTTTAGGTGCTTAGGCGAGATCCTTATAATATGTATATACATATTTATATTATATAATTATAACTATTTAATAAAAAGTAACTAAAATAAAATTTCTTTGTTGACCTAAGTAGGATTTGACTTAATTTTTTTTAATTACTTGTTTGTGTTAAAAATGCGTGCTACACGCCGGCTTTTACTGTATATTAGTACTGCAAGATTATCTATAATTTTCGGCCCCCTACTCTTTAATACAAAATCCAATAACTTCGAGACTTCTGAAGTTCGTGATTTTTAAGCTGCAAATGAACCACAATACCATGTCAAAAATATGCCATGATAAGATAATGTCAGATATAACCATAATAAATAATTTAAAAAAATTATTATTATCACTTTTCTGTAAAACTACAGGGGAACTTTCTAAAAAAAACTTTACTGTGATTGTGGTTCTTCACTATACAATTATATTAATTCTTTATTTAAAAGAAATGCTAATTTTTCTCGAGTGTCTAATATATTATCAATAAAAAAGGTAGAAACTTTAAAAAGAGAAATATTTGAAAGTTGTGATCCAATTTATTATCAATGACAGATATCTAAGAACCCGTAAATATAAAAAGAAAGGTCAAGTGCTCGATTGTAAATATAAAAAGAAAAGTCAACGTGCTACATAATCATATTTATTCAAAATGAAAGGACACAAAAATGAATAGGTATCCACTTTAGAACCTTTAAAATTCTGAGTTATTTACATTTTTTTATCGATTTCAATGTTATTGAAATGACTTTAGCACTTTTATTTGTGTTTGAAAAAAAATATTTACGAGTTCAGTTGCCTTAGATTTACTATATCCACCCACGAACGCGATTTAAATATGTATATATGGGACGGTAAATGCCGTTTTCGGATTTACATTACAATGCCGGCAGTAGCTGTTACTATAAAAGAAAATGAAGTTGTCAGTACTTTTTGGAAGAAAGAAATTAATTGAATTATATTTTGAACTAGCTCTCTTACTTACCTGTTTCGCTTGCTATTTCATGACAAGGTATAACTAAATATATGTTTACAAACATATATTAAATAATTGATATCTAAGTCTCAGCATTAAGTTTTCGATTGTATTTTTTATTGAAGACATTTATAACCCCGTGCACCACATGGGGGCTTACAACACAAACATCCATGCCTTCTCCTGGATTCGAACCCAAGCCATGCGGCCTCACAGTTAGCGTCACTAACCACTATACTGGATAGGTGCTTCAATTTTATACAAAAACATTTTTAAAGACTTGACACCTTGATATAAACAGAACAGATTTCTGAAACGGAATGTTTATCTTTTAAGATCCATAATCCCACCAACTTTGGGAACAGATTTCTGCTAAACCCGTTCCTAAGGCATCTCTACTCAACAAAAGAAACATGCTTGCTAAATTTTAAGTATTTAGGTCGAATACCTCATAAACGGGAATTTTAACTGGCAACACATCCGCAAGCCTCCCAAGGAGTTTTTTCCCCCGAAAAACCCGTTTTTAAACGCGATTAAATCAAGACATGTCGCTAAATGTAGTAAACGTTTCGGGAACGGTTTTCCACTAATGGCTGAATGTCATGGCATTTGGTGAATTCAAACATACACACGTAAATTCTTCCTTTAACAAGGTATATTCAGAAAATAAATTCACTAAAAATAAATTTGAAAATTTTTTCCCCAGAAAATATGCTTACGCCTCCTTTGAAATATCACCGAAGGTCCCTGAAAATTTTGGAACAATGCCATGAAGGATATGGATCAGTGCTTCTCAAACTTTCAATATTTGCAACCCAATATTCTATCAAATTTCATCGCACGCCCCCCCCCCTCCATACAACAACAATGTACTGAATTCAATACTATACTATACTTTGACACTAAGGCTACAATACGAGTTTAACCTTTTCAGTGCCACCAACGTATATAAATGTCTCGTTCAGCCAAAGTGTTAATTCCCCCAGACTTATATATGCGTCTTTCCGTCTGGGCATTGCTATTCATAAGATTATTCCGAAGTCAATAAGACGACTTTGAAAGTGTTTGTGAAGGATTTACTTATTTCAGAGTATTTGCTCATTTATTCCTTTTCTTCCCGCTCCCCCCCCCAATACATCACATATACACACCTACATGAAAACAGTGACATTGGTAATTATAAACTTGTTCTTAACTTAGTATTGCTAAATTAATTATAAAGTACATTTGCAGTACTGATACATTTATAAATGCTTTTATCAGTGTAATGTGCATTTATTTCTTATTATTTCACAATGTATTTTGTGTGTTTACTTTCAGGAAATTAATAATTTTTTTTAGATAATCTTTTGTTTCCGACTTTTCAATATGCCCGCACCCACTTTGTAGAATTATCCTCCTCCTCTAGGAGGGCACGCCTCACAGTTCGAGAAACTCGGTGTAGATATTAAAGTACAAACATTCAAATTTATAAAGTGGGAAATAAATATGTATAAAGTGGGGAAAAGAAAGTGCTTAAATTTTCTGAAAGAAATGTACGCCGAAATATCAAAAGTATGAAATGACAGATCGTGGGCGAGTTATATCAGCTACTTTTGGAATTTTACAGATAATGCTTGGCACACAAGAGTCTTTTTTTTTAAAATTTCATGCTAACAAAAGAAAGACATTTATACTAATGCTCTATCATTCAATTAGGATCTAAATAAAAGTCATTAATACCTTATACACTTATTCTCTTTCAAAGAAAAGATGAGGTATAATAAAATATGTTGGAAATCTGGGAAGCATTCCATGATTGGATTTACTGCTGTACTCATTCTTAAATTGACTCTTGCAATATAATTCTCATCTTTTACTTTTAAAAGCCATTTCACTTTCGCTTCTGATTGGTTACCTTTGTTTAAGCTCCTCAGCTAAGCTTGTTTCCAGAACGAGATAAGCGTGGAATGCGATTATTTTGTTCGTCAAAGAGAATATGGTGAGAAATCTTTTGTTCCATTGGAATGCTCTTTGTTTTGGATTCTTTAAGCTTCTGAAGATAAGGAATTGTGAAGAATCTACATTTTATTGAAAATTTTCGATGTGATAAATCTTGAGCGTTCATATTTTGACGATGTGAACTTGAAAGACTTACGAGTGCATATGTCTTCCAAATAGAAAATATAGTTCTTTTTAAATCATGTATTTCTTTTTGTAATGTATTAGTTTGTGTGTTATAGATTTGGGAGAATTTAGATCATTTAAAGGCATTGTGTTTTATTTTCTTATTATAAATTCATTAACTGCCTAAGTTAA
>BMAO01033326.1:0-146587 GCA_019973975.1 Trichonephila clavata
TTAAAGAGGTATAGTTTAACATAAGTCCTTTTTGTGCATTGTAGGATTCTATAATTCTATTTTATCCTAAAAATTCACTTCTTTCACTAACATATTTCGATAGCACAGATTTTATGTAACTTAGCACTTTAAGAATATTTTCTAATTTTGTTGATTTCTTGTTTGTTTTATCTTCATGATATTTTGTTTCAACTTTGTAAATTTTTGTTACATAACAATTATAAAACATCAATCCTAAATTCTTCCTTTACATACTTCTCTTTGTAATTAGAACGCATTTTCGCACAGTTCTGTGTAATTGTTTTATTCGTATCTATAATTAGGGTGAAATTGGTGCACCAGGTATAGGAATTCCTGGTCCACCCGGACCTCCTGGATTTATCATCCATAAGGGCTCTGGAGAGAATGGAGAAGAAATTCCTCCCCACTTTTCTGCTCAAAAGGTAGATACGATTTTCAAAGTCTTAATCTTCAAAACAAATCGTGTTACTTATTGTATTTTAAAAAAGTGTTCATTTATTTGATCTCTTTACTGTAATAAATTTACTATTATTCAGATTTTCATTCTTTTTTTAGGGAGAGCCTGGAGAACCAGGGCCTAAGGTTAGTTAAAACTGTTATATAAAAAATATTTGAAAGTAAAAATTATTAATTTTTTAACTGTACTAAATAATTGCCTGGGCTGTATAATCATTTTCAATTGTTAATATACTCTATTTGGTTGTAGTAATATCTTACCACGAATGAACAAATAAAAAGTATTCGATATTGATTTCTCAAAGTACAGACATTTATTTCCGTCATTAAATTTTTGTTCGTTTTGGAATGAGGAGTACCAGTTTAATAAAACTTTTTAAACTTTTGAAATTAATTATTATCTAGTCCGAGAGCCATAAGACTGAATTAACCGTATAATAGTATATGCATCACGTCGAAAATTTCAACTGAAATTTTCTTTTATATAAAGTCATAATAATGTACAATTAATCAACATAATAATGTCATAATACAAGTCATAATAATGTACAAGTCATAATAATGTACAGTCATAATAAAGTAATAATGATACATTACAATTTTATGAAGGTTAAAGATTGATTTGATGGTAACTTAAAACAATTAATTAATTTGTTCATCTCATTTAATTGCCGAAACCCTTATAGTCTAAGTTTGTGTCACCTCAATCGGGTTTCCTTCGTCAGAATGAATTTTTTTCTCTCTTTGACAGAATTTTAAAAGAAAGAATTGTATTTTACAACATTTAAGATTTAATTTTTAGAGAAATTAGTGATGGATAAGAGAAATTAGTGATGGGTAATTATTATTATGGTTATGGGCAAAGAAAATAAAAATTCATCAAAGAAAGTACTTGGAATCGTATTCTTTACGCGAAGGGAGCCGTAATATAGAAGAATTATCTCTTTACATTTCATCTCTTCCAGTTATCAACTGTTCAGCACCTTGTGCTGCCATCTTCCGGTACAGCATTAAAGTAAAGTGAGGACTTCGGAAATACGAGAAGAAAAAAGAAAAAAAATTATTTAAAAAATATTTTTTTCTGTTTGAATTATCAAGTCCTGTTCTTGCCCACAAATAAATTAAATTTTTTTTTTCCATGTTACCTTCGAACATAATTAATTAATCAATAAATTGAAAACCCAAATTTTTTTTCAAAAAAGTATAATTCTGTTACGTATGATCTAAAATTGCTAATTATCAGCCAACATATAGAGAAATAACCTCTCAAAATATGTTTTCACATAAATTTGTAACTGTAGTTCTTACAATTTGCATTTGTATCTATTCTTTCAGGGTTCTAGAGGAAAGGTTGGAAAAGAAGGTCCATCCGGGCCCAAAGGGGATTCTGGACCCCCAGGTCCTCCGGGGCCTCCAGGCGTTAGTAGTATTGTTTCTTCAGAAGAAGGCGAACAATTGGTAATTAAAAAAAAATTAAGAAATTGAAATTTTTTAATAACTTTTTAAACTTTTCAGATATTTATTTTAAAGAACTCTTTTTAATTATTCTATTTTTATTTTTCAATGTTTGTGATGCTTTTTTCTCAGATAAAATTTTTTCTCAGATAAATTTTTTCTCTTATCATTACGATAAAGAATATTAAGATTTGAATATTATAGATATTCTTCTTTCATATTTCTTTCCTTTTTTTTCCAGTTACATTTGACCTTTATAATAAACATAAATAATAGTTATACAATATTTATAATATAAATTTATAATGTTTATTAAAATCAGAAAATATCAATTACATCAAGTTTATTTCTAGCTTTATTTTATTCTCATTTGGTGTTTTGTGTTGAAGAGAAATTATTTAATTATTTAAAAATTCTACCTTCAATTTTTCCTATTTTGTTGAAATTATAAGGACTGAAAAGGCGCAATTTTAAATATAGTAGTTCTGTTACATAAAAATTTCTGAGTGCGTGAAAAATAATGACTTCACACTTTTAAGTCTCAAAATTTAGCATGTAAATCATATGTTTTAGATAATCAAAGGAGAAAAGGGAGACCGAGGAAGGAGAGGTAAAAAGGGCAAGATAGGCCCACCCGGACCTCCAGGACCAGCCGGACCTGTTGGAGAAATAGGACTACCAGGATTTCCGGTAATTATCGCACAGTTATTCGTTTTTTAGTTTTGCATTACACATATATTGAAGGATTCATCATGGATATATTTAAATAAAGGGTCTTATGTACATAAAATTTAAGTTTAATGTGAGATCGATTGAAAGGAGAGGCGAGAAAGGAAAACTGACTTCAGCTACTGACAATGTTTCTCTTTAATACGGAATAAATATAGAAAAAAAAATAATTATGAAACGTAAATATAAATTATAATATTTTCATTTTACGTTATCGAAAAATAAAATTTTAGAAAAAATCGTTTGTGAACTAAAAAAAAATGTGTTTTTTAAGACATCAGGACAACTTTTAATTCAACTCATTGCAGGTTTTTCTATACAAAGAAAAAACAAGTGTAGGTGTGTGATGGGGGTGGCGATTGTAGTCCTATATATATATATATATATATAATATAATATATATATTATATATATATATATATATATAACAGGAGACATATATTTAATAAAAGAACCGATAGATTACCTGAGGATTGTAGTTATCTATACCCTTAATGCACAGTGAAGAATTTCACATGAAAAATCTATGAATTTCTAACAGAATTGCTGAAACCGGTCAACGCGCGCGTAACATAAAATAGTAAATTTGTTAAATTGCATTCAGAGATAGGGAATTTGCATTAAAATCATTCAATATATAAAAAGTGTCTCTTTATTTCGTTATAGAAACTATTATAAATGAAATATTTTGAAAGAAGATACCTAAATAATAGATTATTTACGTAATTTGAGAACAGATAATAACAATGAGCTATATTTTCTCTCTGAATTTTTTTTCCGGTTTAGCTGTTGTTAATATTACGGTTTGAAAAAAAACGATTTTTGTCTTTGCCCTTTTTCAAAACTTGGGTTATGCACTATATAATTTAAAAAGCGACGCTGAAAGAAGGAGTTATCTAAATAAGACGAAAATCAATAAACGGATACATGTATTGAAAACGAAACGCTTATAATATTATGAGAATTGAATATTTTATTCGGGAAATACAACAATTGAAAAAAAAGATTCGATAGTGCGTTTTCCCATTTCTGGCCCTGATACAAATTGTTGTAAACTATGATATTATCCGACTAAACACTGATTCGTAGAGATGCTCTCCTATGGTATTGCTGATGGCAATAATGGCGTACGGTATTGCATACACATCCAAATGCTTTGTTAGATCGACACGATCCAGGGACGATCGGAGACTCATCAGAGCCCAAGTTTGCTGGATTACGAACAGATATTTCGCCTTCCAGGGAAGTGTTAGAGAAACGTGTATACAAGCAACAGAAGAAGCTGCCGTGTGTGGCCAGGCATAATCTCGTTTAAATGTCAACAAGGGAAGGAAAAGAAACACTAACGTGCTTACCACGTGTCACGGATAACTAAAAGAGTAAGACTATCAAATGGAATGACATCCAATACTAAACTTTCTAGGAGTTGGGATAAGTCTGAGAACATTCTAAGGATTACCGCTGCCCTACCCGACTCCAGAAACTTCTTCGCTGAATAAAGTGGAAGAAACACCAAAATAAAGTGGGGCTCTTTACTGAAACTAATTATACTCCAATGCAGGAAATTCCAGGTCAAATGCACTCCTCACCACTGCAAACGCAATGCGCAATGTAAGTAGCACACAGTGCTATCATTTCCGTGACCTCAGCCTCGGGACGCTGGATTGAATATCGATAGTCAGTTATTGTTGTTGTTGCTTATGCCACCTGTCTGACGTAGTCAGATCGAGGCCCACGAAATTCATCATAGCAACGGGCTAGAGATACGTCTGTTATTAGCCTAAGCTTTGAGCCCATGAAGGTGACAGCACGATTTTGCTCACGATAGATGGCGACACTATTCGGATCCACAGATTTAACGAGCACGTTTTCCGTTTGTACTCGGCGAATATTTGGTGGCATCGGGCATCGAACCCAGGCCTTCCGGTCTGGCGTCCGATGCTCTAACCACTTGGCTACCCACGGCCCTAATAGTCTGTAGAATCACTAATGTTCCGGTTACACGTCGGGTCGTTAATATGAAGCATCAGGAGTTGTGATCTGACAGTAATTCTGTCTTCGCGTTCTGTTGTTCCTCTCGGTCCACCTTTAACTTCTTGACGTTCTGGTAGGTCATAGGTTTTATTCAGTCCTGCCGACATCATCAGATGATAGCATCGCTCCAACCCTAATGTTCAGAGATCGAACGATTTGACCACATATCTTCCTTTAGTCCTATTGCAAGTTCTCTCAAACTGTGACGTTTTCTCACACTGCCTGCGGATCCCTCTGCGAGGCATTGGTACAATCCAGAATTAAGTTATACATCAGCATTGGAATGACCTCTGTTTTATACATTATCCGGATACTTTTGATTGGCGAGTTTTATCGTAAGATATGTGTGTGCTCAATTTTTTCACTTTTTATGTTAAAGTGTAAAGATTAAAACTATTTTAGCTCAACATCAAAAAAGTGTTTGAAGGTATATATAAAAATAATATATCATTTAGGTAACTGTAAAGTTAAAAATCATATGGAATGCAAATGTTTTTATGTTAATAGCAAAGGGAAAAAATTGATACTAGACGCGGGTTATTGAAAAAAAAATAAAACAAGTCACACACAAATTTTTGAATAAATAAAAAAAAAAAAGGAATTTTTGGATATCATATATATATATATACATTTTTATATATTTTTAGGGACGACCTGGAACTCCAGGTAGACCAGGTCCGAAAGGAGACCCTGGTGTATCTATTAAAGGAGAGAAAGGTGATCAAGGGCCTCCTGGAATTGGTGGCTATTTAGATACGGTAAGTCAAAAAACAAAATATTGCCTTTTTTTAAAAAATGTGGAGATTATGTTTAATAGCAACTTCTAATATCTTTTTAATAATTTTTTTCTTACTTTTGTTGTTAAAAATACTTATCTCGATATACTTGACATTTTTGTATCATTACCAACTGTAAAGAACATTTAAAATTTGTAAACCCGTAGTTGATATTAGACTAACAACAGTTTTAGAAATTAATACGTTTTTTCATTCGGCTTAAAAATACTTGATTTAGAAAATCTTACTGTTTTAAACCTACCAAAATTTATTCAATAGATAGATTTATTATTGTTCTTCTTAATTTTTCCTTTATTTATTCAGTACATGTATTTGAAATTAATATCCTTCTCCACTTGTCATTTTTTTACTTCCATAAATTAGATGTGTTTACTTTTTACCGCTTACTGCTTTTTGAGTCAAAATATTTCTATGTGATGTTTCGTTTTGACAGAGATTTCTTTTTGTTCATTTATTAAAGCATTCTTTTTCTATTTTTTTTTCAGGACGGTATTAGTGTTGTTAGTATAGGTAAGTAAATTTTAAAAGTTGTTAAATAAAAAATTTTAAATCACCTAAATATTTTAATATTACTTTTCAAACTAGGCTATAAAGTATTATGTAACGAAAGTGTTTCAAACTTAGTATAACAATCTTAAGCAACAAAAAATATTACTGTATTGTATTAGCGTTAAAATTATTGTATCATTCCAATCAGTAAAAGTTCAAGCTTCTTTTTTCAAATATCTATTTAGGACCAAAAGGTGAAAAGGGGGATCTGGGACCCGTGGGTCCAGTTGGACCTCCTGGGCGACCAGGAGAAAAGGGAGAACAAGGACGACATGGTAGAGATGGTAGAAAGGTAATACTGCATATCTAAATTTTAACAACAATGCTGTTGTGGGTCATTATTGTTTTTCTTATTTTTATATAATTCAATTATAATTTTTCGTTTGACATTGCTAGACTTATTTTTGAATAAAACTAATACATGTTTTAGGGTGATCCTGGTCCACCCGGTCCACCTGGTGGTTTTGAAGATGGCCGAAAATTCGTGCCCATACCTGGACCTCCTGGACCACGAGTTAGTAATTATTTTTAATTGTTGAATTTATTGGTAGTTTATAAATGTTATAAGAATAATTAAATCAAATTAAGAAAAATGAAGTTATTTTGGTAAATTTTTTTCACTAGGGAGACTATCAGTAGCAATGTATGTAAACGTTAATTTATAAAGCAATCTTTAATGGTTTCTAAAAAGCTCGAATAGAGAATTTCTTTATGTCATATATTCAAACAAGTTACGTTTAGACTCATAATTTCTCATATATTTCTTAAATTATTTAATGTCCTTTTTTTTAAAATTTACATTATGACTATTATGATTGAAAAGTTTTAATGCTATAAGAAGCTTTGAACTCAATCAATGTATGAATTTTATTATAAAAAAATATTAGTTGTCAGAACCATTAAAAATGTATTTTACAAAAACAAAACAAAAAAATTGAACACATTTAATAGCTGTTTAGTATTTGTGCATTTTCGGAGTTATCTTAAAATAGACATGTAGAAACAATATCCATATTATATACCTAAATTGGGAATTCAATTTGTCATAGTAGAAAAAAATCATAATCACAATATACATCGATGTTAGTAGACATTTTTAAAGTGTTTTCATCAACAAGGGCAAAGGATGTAAATTATATAAAAAGGTATTTCAATGTATTAAAAATGAATATAATAATGATATTTTACAAATATTTTTTCGAGAAGAATCCTTTCTATCTCTTACTTTGAATCATTTCTTAATTTCTTTAATTATTTCTTAATTTTGACTAAAAAATGCATATTGTGACATGGTTTTTATAATTATTATCTCGTGTTGTAAAGTTTAATTTAAAATAGTTTTATGAAATTAAAAAGAATATATTTACTGTAGAATGATTTTAATTTTATTACAAAATAAAACTAAATTCGATAAAAATAGAAAGTTACTGCTTTTGAACTTTGCATTTATTTTATTAATCTTGGTTTATGGCAATACAGATGAACTAACTTAAATTCCTATCTTTGCTTCAGTTTTCTTAATTTGGGTAAATTTCTGGAATGCTTTAAGTGTTACTTTGTCGATTTGGAGATTTTTTTTTTATTTCTGTGCACTATGCATGCTGTTTTGTTTTACTAAAACAGCAATTGTGTGTATTTCTGTGCACTATGCATGCTGTTTTGTTTTACTAAACAGCAATTGTGTGTATTTCTGTGCACTATGCATGCTGTTTTGTTTTACTAAACAGCATTGTGTGTATTTCTGTGCACTATTGTGTTTTTTTTACTTTGTTTATTTTTGCATATGCTGCTTTTTGTTTTACTAAAACAGCAATTGTGTGTATTTCTGTGCACTATGCATGCTGTTTTGTTTTACTAAAACAGCAATTGTGTGTATTTCTGTGCACTATGCATGCTGTTTTGTTTTACTAAAACAGCAATTGTGTGTATTTCTGTGCACTATGCATGCTGTTTTGTTTTACTAAAACAGCAATTGTGTGTATTTCTGTGCACTATGCATGCTGTTTTGTTTTACTAAAACAGCAATTGTGTGTATTTCTGTGCACTATGCATGCTGTTTTGTTTTACTAAAACAGCAATTGTGTGTATTTCTGTGCACTATGCATGCTGTTTTGTTTTACTAAAACAGCAATTGTGTGTATTTGTCATAAAATTATATAATACCTTAAAATATTATACGATACTTAAATGAAATAAATAAGACGGTAGTAATTTATATAATAGATATTCTTTTTTAATATAACTTATTACTGAAAAAGGTAAAACAAGTTGTGAGAAAAAAATGCAATAATAAGAGTTATCCTTATTCATTTGAATATGTTTCGAAGTGTCAGGATCACATTGCCTATTTTAAACTATATTTTAAATCGAGACTGATTAAGTGATTTGGAATATTTATAAATAAATTAAGGCTTTAATCTTAAATATTTTAAATAGAAACTGTTTTCACATACATGTACATATTTTAGGGTCCACCTGGTGAATCTATTCCAGGACCACCTGGCTTGCCGGGTCCACCTGGAGCTCCAGGAGGAAGTGGACTCAGAAATCCATTCTGGACTGGAAACGACAATCCTGGGCGAAGGGGTAAGTTAATCCACGAAAAATAAAACTTTAATCAGCATGTTGATTTAATAAATTAATCCTTTGTATTACATTGGTTTAACTTTTATTTATTCTTATTTTCTTAACTTCTGGTTGTTGTTTTTTTATCTATTTCTTGACATCCGTGGTGCTTGCCTTTACAATTGCTACACCATAAAAGTGGAGCTCAACAATCGTCACATTGTATGAAAGATATAATATGCTAGAATATGCAAATCATTTGCATTTCGGTGCATTTAAGCTACACAGGAAGTAGTAACGCATCTACAGTCTGTATAAAAGAAAACATTGTGTACAGTGGGTTTCTCATTCGGGAATCTCATTCAATGATTGTTACGTAACAATCGAGCAAAAGGAAGAAATCCTACGAGCTTGTGTCATAATTGACCGCGGCCTACTGGATTGCGGTTTATCGTTCCGTGATACTGCTACTAGCGCTTGTCGTAATCCTGTGGTTGCAAACGAATTTGAAATCAATGACTTATAGAATCTCAACGGCACCGACCTCTAACTCTCGAGAGGACAGATATGCTGTTCACTCTCCTTGCGGGATCGTACAGCTGGGTCGAATACCCTAAGTTAGAAACTCGACTTATTTGCATAAAAACCATAAGTTATTAATAAATACTATAACCATATTCAAAAGATTTGTGTAAATTTTCAGTCATCCTGCAGAATCACGGCAGAAGTCAGTAAATTTAATTTAAAATATTATATTTCTTTTAAAACATTATTATTAAACAGTACTATTCCACAGTGAAGAGTATACACTCAGGATTACAATATTTTTTAAATTAAAAAATGGTTCAACAGTATCACATATATAGCAATTAGATAAGCGTTTTCTGTCAGTTTAAAATGATATTGCTGAGGATATATTTCACCAGCAGTAACACGAAATGTGAGAGCTGCAACCACTTTGTTACAGCTTCCCTTGATACTATAGCAGAGATAGATGCTCCTACAACCATTCATTGAATAGCGATTATAGATACAGGAAAGATTTCACGTCGCCTTTTTATACGAACCCCGGTTCTGTGTATCACATCATGATGGGCGTATCCTCCGAGGTTAGAATTTTCAGCAAAACAATGTACTACCATACTTTGCCCATTCTACCATACCTTTTCAATACAGAGGATATTCAATTATTACAATGAACCTTCGCGTTCTCCGGACCTATCTCCCATTGAGATCATATTGCCATGTGTTGCCAAAAGACTGGCGCATCTCCAATTGCCAGCTCTACTATAATTATTTAATCAGGTATAGAGTTGAGAAATAGC
This sequence comes from Trichonephila clavata, assembly GCA_019973975.1. Classification (NCBI taxonomy): domain Eukaryota; kingdom Metazoa; phylum Arthropoda; class Arachnida; order Araneae; family Nephilidae; genus Trichonephila; species Trichonephila clavata. The sequence goes on from BMAO01033326.1 coordinate 9,932, forward strand.
ATGGAATGTTGCACCCTTATCCAAGTTCAGTTCTACTCGATGCTCATCTGGATTAAAGTTATTACTGTTACCAGAAGCATTGTTTAATGTATAATTCTAACTAGATACTGATTTCAATTTAACTAGATACTGAATTATGCACGCTGTGTGCGCTCAAAGCACCCGTTAATTCAATACCTTCCTCGCATTATACTCGATATGTATAATAAACTAGCTGACCCGGCCCGGCGTTGCACGGGCTTTTACCGAGGGTATAACTTAATCACCATGTTAATTTCCTCCTTTCTTTCTGACGCCAGCACTTTTGTGTGGGCGTGACGCGTACGATGTGAGTGCAAGGCCCATGAGTGCGTATCAATGGTTTTCTCGTTTAACATTTTCCCTTCTCTTCACAAAATCAACACTTCCAATATAATTTTTCGAAATTACTTTTACTTCTTTGTTTCTTTCCTCTTCGCTTAGCCCGGCGTTGCACGGGCTTTTACCGAGTGAATAACTTAATCCCCATGGGGATTTCCTGTTTCCCTCAGGACGATAGCACTTGTATGTGTGTGTATACATGCGATGTGAGTGATTTCTTTAACTATGTCATTAAAATTCCCTTTTTCGAAATTTGTTCTTGCGTTGGTGTGGTGTGGTAATTAGGAAAGATGGGTGAAAGCTCAGGTGTCGTCCTCGTCACTTGACCATGGTTGAAAATTTCGAGGTCCGTCACCAAAACCCCTCGAATAGGCGAACATTGCGAATTTATAAATCACTCACTCACTTTTCAATTCTTTCATTGCAATGTTTTAGTTCCGGAAACGAAAATGTAGCCTTTTTAAAAATAGTTGTATGTTGAAAAAAGACAGAAAAGTAGAAATGTTTCAAATTGCAAAATTTCACTACTATTTTAAATCTTGAAGTAAAATTGTGAGGATTTTTTGAAATGTTCAACAAACGGGAAAAAAATTTCATGCAGTAATCTTTATAAAAGAAGAAATTATTAATTATTAAGTATTTTGAGTGTTTTATTAAAAAGTTTGTTCAAAAAAGTTTTTAGCTTTTTATTTTTTAAATCACTGGTACTAAAAGTTTTAAAAACAATTTTTATTTAAATGCAACGATATTGATTCATTTCACAGTATAAAATTCAAAAAGAAAATAATACTATGTGATAAAAATATATTTAAGAATATTTCCTTATATTTTAAAATATTTTTTTCTTATATTCTACTGTTCTTCAATACATCAATCTTTAAGAATAAAAAAAAAAAAACTATCGGTTGTGATGCGTTATATGAATGAGCGTCCCGTGTTATGAGGGAATTCCCCTTTTTTCTCGCAAAAACGGTATACGAAAAATCACAAAAAAATTTTAAAATCCGTAATTTTTAAGCAATTTTTTCAATCTTCGCACAGAAATTGGATAACATTATTCTACAAACGTAAAAAAAAGTTTCGTACGATAATTTTAATAAATGATGAAGTTATTTAATGTTGAGTTAAAATTTTGAGTATTTCTTAAAAAAATCGCAGAAAAAAAAGTTTTCTTCATTTTAATTTTTAAACGACTGATTCAAAAAGAAAAAGAGCATAACATTGTTTAGTAAAAAATATCGTTTTAATAACACGAAAATAAATTCATACGCAACGATTTAGATAAACATTGTCATAAAAACGCATCCGTTTTAACCCTTTTTTTAAAAATTCGTGCAAAATAGAAAATATCATTATTTTGCACAAAAAAATTATACCGTATCGTGGCGAAAGAAGTGATCTTTCCGATTCCGTAATTATTTTTTTGTCCGATTTAAAAAACAAAAATCGGATGGCTGTTTAAATAACGTCGAGAGTACCGAAAACTTTCACCCTCTGTTGCAATATCTGCTTCCACAGACACATGAGCATCCCTTACGGGAAACTGGCAACGTTTTTTCCGGATTCTTCACATTTCCGGCAATAAAAAAATTATGGTGTGATTAATTGAAATAAAAACCATCCTATGTTTTAAGTTGGACGAAATGACACACAGTATGCAAAATAATATTATAATCGGTTGAGTAGTTTCGGAGTCCATCGCGGACAAACACTGTGACACGTATATTTTATATATAAAGATAAAATTCTCCTATTTCTTTCTTTCCTGGTGTAGCATTTTTAATTACCAGCAATGTTTTTCATCAAAATGTGTTCCTTACGCTTGTTTTCATTACTTCAGCATTGAAGGAAAAGAAATTCACTTATAATAGACACTTTCTTAACCGGTCTCACAGTTTAAAATTCTGGAACAAAAAACTAAATTATTCGCTATACCGAATTACAACAAATACCTTAAGTTCTAATACCTAAGAAAAAATAATCCCACACCTATTTGCACAAAACATTACTTATATCCTAATTACAATGCACATCCATTACTTAGATAAAAAAAAATATTTAAAAAAAACTGTATTCTTGAAATAAACTTATCGCGATAAGTTTCCTGTGAGTTATTTCCTCAAATGGACACTCACTTGGATTAAAACCGATTGAGGAAGAGTCAATCGTATGTAAACAGAATCGTATGTTTTTTCTATGTAAACAGAAATTTCCCACTTGTGTGTATATGTATTTTTATAGATAAAATGTTAAATATTTTTCAAATGCTTTATATTTCGATTATTTTCCTTACAAGCATACCGTGGAATAAAAGGTTTAAGAGCATTTTCAAGGGCAAAAGGTAGGTGATATTTGAGGTATTGTAAGAAGAATTATGTTCACACTATACTGAGTTAATTTGAAATTTTAAAATAATGTTTTGCCCAATACATTCGATTGTGAAATTAAACAAAGTTTTGCTGGATGCAGTACTAAAAAATGGAATATATATTTATAGTACATATCTTTTATAGATTATTTGTATTAAAGAATTAATTTTTGTTAAACATATGTGAATAAAAGATTTCAACAATAAAATAAATATCGGTTATTCATGTTTAATAATTCATATATCTAAAAAAATCTTGAATTCTGTAAAGATTAGATGTGAGAGATATGTACAGTAAAAATGTGTATGTAATATAAGATAAACTGATAAAAATAAAAACTTTATTATTGGATTACATTCCCTTATGAATGTATAATTCTGTTCTTTTTTACATTTTCTCCTTTTTATTCTTATGTAGTATTTGAGCTTAACTGTAACTGTCAGAAACATATAGAACATTAATTCATTATTATAAATTAAAAATGGATAATATATAGGTGATTATCAAAGTAATATGGAAACACCTTACATTTCTAAAGAATCCTTTATTCGTATGGTGTAAGACCACCTTTGGCATGTAATGCAGCTAGGAACCGATTCACAGTACTGAATAGCATTTAGAGGAATTTTGTACCATTCTTCATAGAAATATTGTGAACATTCTTGGAGAGATACCAGAGGAGGATATCGATTCCATATTGAACAATGTAAAATAAACCATAACGGTTCAATTATATTGAGGTTGGCTGACTATGTGGGCCAAAGTAGATGTTTAACTTCATCCTCGTGTTAATCAAATAATGATTGCACAAGTCCTGCTGCATGGATAGGTGCTTTATCATCCTGGAAAATTCCATCTCTAGCAGGAAACAAAATTGCATCATAGGATGGACCTGGTCAGCTAAAATTTCTCTATATTTCTCCCCATGATTCTTCCTTTCAGGGTTACGATTGGTCCAGCTGAAAACCGCGACACGGCTGCCCATATCATGACAGATCCACTTCCATGCTTGACCGATGAAATCAGACAATCACGATCATACGCTTGTGCAAATGGCATCTAAACGTGCACCCGTCCTGTTGTAGGAAAAAGTGGGAAAGATGATTCCTCAAACCATATTACTTTCTTCCATTTATCAATCGACCAGGTTTTGTGAGTGTGACAACACTGTATATGACGTTTGGCATTAACATCTGTGACAAGTGGCTTAAGAATTACTGTTCGGCTGTATAAGATCCGTTTATGAAGGTGCCTGCTAATTGTAATCATTGGCACTGGAGAATCCAGATACTGATTAAACTCAGCAGTCACTTTTTCTGCAGTTGTTCGTTTTTAGACAGGATACGCTTCAATAACTGTCGGTCTATTTCCCTTAGTTTCTCTTTCCGTCCACTATTTTCCTTTGTCGAGTTTGTCTTGCCACGCTATGTACATGCTGTCATGACTCTCTCTCTTTAGACACCATTCCCCTAGAAATGCCTAAATATTGGGATGCTTCGATCACACTTACTCCAGCTAGACGGACTTGCTCCAGCTGCAGTTTGGCCTCTAAAAATATGAGAGATCCGACATTGTACGCCTTCAAAAAAAAAATCCAAGACTTACAAAACTTCAATAAAGTTTCCGCATACTAACAGAACGTATACATTTCTATTTATTAAAAAAAATTGACAGATATTATTATATTTTAATGCTTACGAAGAACATTCAAAAATGCGTCTTTTTTCGGAAGGTGTTTCCATTATTTTGATAACCATCTGTATATAATTGTAAAACTTCGATTATAGAATCACTGCATTTGTTTTGTTTTTCTTGTTATTTCCGCCTTTTTTTATGTAATATTTAAGGACAATTAGAATATAATAGATTCAGTAGATCATATTTGTTAGAAATACAAAAGAATTATTATTACAATTGTATTTCTTAATTTCAATATTGTATAAACAAAAACGTCAAAATATATAGAGATATATTTTTAAAAAAGATTCAATTATTATCCAAAAGATTATTGTTTTGATCAAAGTTATTGCTTTTGACTATCCCGTTTTGAAAATTCTTTTTTTATTTTGAATTAGGTTATGTAATTCATCTGAAGTAGTTTTCATACATTATAAAAGTTAAGTCACATTACGAGCAAAAACTACAAATTAAATTTGTTATGTATCGTAGTACTCCGAATTGTGATTTGTTTTCATTACCTTATGCTTAAAATCAAAAATATTTTTAATACTTTTTGTGTTTTTCGTCGGTGTTTGTAATCTGTTTTCAGTCACTTTCTTTGCATATTGATTGTTTTTTTTCAGGATGATACTTGTGAAAAATTCTCCCAAAAATACGCACTCTTTTATTGGCATGAGTGTAACTTAATCTTTTGTTATACAGTTCATGTAACATGAAAATAATTTTATCGGTAAATAATGATTTTATCGGCTAACTATAAATAAGAAATTCTAACAACAGTAATAAGAAGGTAAAATGGAAAATTCCACAGAGAAAAATAAATACTTAATTGTAAAATACATATATGCTTGTTGGGCCTTTTCTTTCAATTGCTTACTTATTTGAAGAACATAGGATCAATAACAAAAACATGTTCCTATAAAATATTAATTACCAACTATGATAATTCAAATGCGTGAGTAAAACACCTCTTTCACAATTACTTTATCGACAGGTAATATGTTAGGAAAATATGCTGAGCACTTATGATGTTAACATTTTCTGTATTCTTCATTATAGTACAATAAAACTGTTTATGGACAGAAAAGATCATTCACATGAAATTAAATGCTCAATTATTGATTCCTTTCAACAAAAATACTATTTCCTTGAATATGCCATTTTTATGCGCGTATAGAAAGAAAGAAATAAGCTCTCTTTTTATTTGATTTTTCCGGTAGTTTCTAACAAATTAAATATGATTTCGTTGAGAATTTGATTTTTGACGACAATTCTATTTTCATAAAATAAATTAGTATAGCACCATCGTAGTTTTTATAATGTTGATACGATATCAGAACGAATATTATTCAATTTTTTTACTTAATGTTTTTTAGCATTAATAATGCTCTGCAATTCATTTTTACTCTGTACAAAAAATTTAAAAAATGTTTGTTGGAGCATTTTTAATAAAACTTTTAATAAAGGTATCACTTGATAGTAACTCTACAAAGAGATTCCAAATTAAGAAATTGTTTTCATTAAATATTAAGCTTACAAGTTCGAGTTCATATCACATTTTTAGAACATTCCAATGTAATCGAAAATACGTATTCTTAAAAACTATGTTTACATTTTTTTCCCGTAAGAGTAATCGAGACGTAATTCAGAAAACGATCCTTTCTTACCTAATCTATTATCTTCCCACCCTTATCTCGACTGTTCTCATGTTGTTAAGAAGTGTTACGAAAAATTATTTTTTGCGTTATCACTCGTTTACCTTAAAATAGCTGTAACAAGGATTCTCAAACTTTTTCCTTAATGTTCCCCTTTGTTACAATATTTTTATTTCACGTACCTTTTGGGTTAAAATTAATTTTATTAAAGTATCCTCAGGATACGATGCTTCTGAAGGAAGATTTTCATTTTTCATACTGTATTAAAAGTTTGCGTATGTGTTTCATTTCCAACCCAATTATATTATTAATTGATGTGAAGACTTTGTCGGTTGACTCATCATTTAAAATTTGAAAATCTTTTAATTAAGTCGAGTATAGGTCGCACATTAACAAAGTATTTTACTCTAACTTTTATCTTATTTTCTTCTATATCGCCAACAAGACATATCTCATATTTATATACCATGTTTGTAATTTTGAAGCTTTATTCGGAAATATCAACTTATTATCTAAGATATTTTCTTTCAAAATATTTGAAATGCGTTTTATGTAAAGCGATTTTAATGTATTTATTTTATAGGAGTACAGGTGTTCCCTGGACCACCGGGACCTCCAGGTCCACCGGGTCCTCCTGGATCACCTGGAAAGCCAGCTTTTGATAATGCTCCTGAAGAGCTCAGAAGACCTACTGTTGTACCTGGAGTAAGTTCACGAAATTTTTAAATCGCTTTGACAATTGACTTGGGAAGTGGGATTAATTTTCCATGTCTCATTCTCAAAATATCTTCGAAAACGTATTGTTTTTACCCTCTGCCTGAAATTTGTGAAATTAACAATAAACTTATTTAATAGCCGTCAAATATTCTGTTCGTTTATTTTATCTTAACGAAGCTTTTTAATTATTTGAATTATAACTCTAAGCTATTCCTTTAAAAGATGGCTTATACTCTTCTATGAAAGACATATGAAAGTTCTTTGTTTAAAAAGACATTTGAAATTATTCAGTGAGTGTAGGACGTATCCAGCTTGAACAATCATGATGTATTTGTCGATGTATTGACAAAACCACAGTTTTAAAGTCTGTAATTTTAAGCTAAGGGAACCATGCGTAGCAGGTGTCGATTGTCGCGTGCTGACGTCACCTCCCGTCTTCTACAGCCAGTTTTTCGAGTTGTTCGGTGCTCGTCGGTCCATTGCTTCCAAACTCGCATCACTGCAGAACTGTTCCGCTGCACACGAGCTCCTATTGCGCGATAGGAAAATCCTCCTTCTCGATGGCCGATAATCCTCTCCCGTTCAAGCTCCGTAAGTTGTTGGAATTTAATCTTATTTCGACGTGGAGACAAACTTAAGTCTCATTAAACGTTCGCCACTAGCAAATAATCATTACCTATTTTCAACATCCCGCTACAGCTCTTTATTTATATGCTTTCAGCATCAGTTCAGAGGGCGCTGCGCACTCTACGCATGATATTTGCTTCAAAGTTCATTTAATTCTGATGATTCCTTCATGGTATTGCTTTTTTTACAAATAGTAGTGTAGTAACATGAATTAGTTTTCTAACATTATTAAATAAAATTTGAATTTAATAGAGATATATTTTTAATTTGGCATTTAATTTTTGAAAACGAGCAAGTATTTTTCTCTTTTTCAATTAAGTATATATAAGAGGATTTCTACTTACGAATATATTTTTGTTCGGAATTTTTATTTGTGGTCATCTTTCGTTTGAGATCGGTTCTAATAAATTTAATAAATTTTATTCTTAAACTTGTACATAAGTTCCTATGTATTTACATGGTTTATTTTCTCAATAGGCTGTAACATTCAAAAATATGGATACGTTACTGAGGATGTCAGATATTAGTCCTTTAGGTACACTTGCATTTGTGTTAGAAGAAGAATCTCTATTGGTACGAGTAAGCGAGGGTTGGCAATATGTTGCGGTAAGTAATAATCATTTTTGACTGAAATATAACTATAACTTATTACATTACTTTTATTTAATCTTATTTTTATTTGATATTCATTCATTGAATTTATAAATATTTTGATCCATTTCTATTTAAATTAATTTAATATATTTCATGGAGAATATCTTTGCCATTCTCTAGTATAATTTTTCAAAAATATTTTTAATGATTCCTTTCTCTTATTCTAAACTAATGTAACTCTTTTTAAAATTATTTTTATGATCTTTGTAACATTTTTTTCAATTTCTACTATTATAGTTTACACTCTCCCTATATATATTTATGTATCTTGTTAAAATTTTCAATCGTTTGTAAAATACTTTTTATTCATCCACTCAAGTTCAAATACATTTTTTAAACTTGTAGTGGATGACACTTGATGTTAGTACAGTTTTCTTCAAATGTTAATTCATTAATTGAAAGTAATTAATTAATTACAGTTCAAGAGAAAAATTTTAGTCAATATTATTCCTCTAGATGGCAGCACCATTGGATAAAACAGCTTTTTTGAAATTTGTGATAAGGATTTAACTTAACCTGAATAATCATATGCTCTAGTTAGATGTCAGCATTCTTTTTACACTGGTTTTAAGATAAATTCTTACCTATTATATTAAACTTTTATTAAAAAATGTAATTACAAATTTAATGTGGTTAAAAAATTTTAATGTTAATTTAAAAGGTGTTTTGCCATTTAATATTGTGATTCTGTCATATGTATATACATTTTTGTATTAATTGTAATTATTTAATAAAAAGTAACTAAAATAAAACTTTTCCTTGTTTATCTAAGTAGGAATTGACTAAAAAAATATTTTGTATTACTTGTTGAAAATTAATATTTCTGAAAAACGATATTTGGAAAAAATGTATTGTTTGTTGTGGTAAAAAGTTTCAGTAATTTAGATATTTTACTTTAAAATGTTAAATTTCGCTTTACGTTACTCTAATTAATTTTTGAATCTTTTTTAGCTTGGTTCACTAGTTGTGCAATCTACTCCAAGTCCTACAGTGAGTTTATGTTTGTAATCTTTAGTTATAGAAAAGTAATCAGAATAATTTGTTACTTAATGTAGTAAAAATTTCTACATTTAGTTATAGTCAGATACCTGTTTTATGTCATTTATTTTTTACTTCTAGAAACCTCCTACGACGCATGCGCCATTCAGTCCACCTGTTGATAATCTGAGATTAGACAAAGCACCTCGAGTAAACGCATTTTGAATTATCCGTGTTTTTAATCAATATTCAATATCACCAAGATTCATTTCAATATAAATCTAAGTTTATGTCTTTCAATAAATAATTTTAAAACGTTTTTATTAATCTGTTCTAATTTTATTTAAGAATGTTTTTACATCTCTATTATAAATGTTTCATTATTCATTTGTTTCTACATGTCTGTTTAAATTTTTCATTAGTATTCATTTACATAAATAATTTTTCATTTATTTTTATATTCTGCAATATATAATTTAAGTAACTTTTTTATTTAACGAAATAAGTGTATACTATTTGTATAAGTCACTTAATACTTTATATTTTCATGCTGTCTTTTGAAAGATGTGGAGGAAAGTAAGTTTTATTACTTATTGGTGTTAATACTTTTAAAAGTATATTTTTAGTGCTCAAGTTTTTAAATAATTAATACCTATTTATCGATGTTGCTTTGTTTTACTTTATTGCTTAAAATTACCATTCTCCTTCGGAAAAGTGTCATTTAAAGAAATTTCACGTTAAAAATGTTCAACATGAGAAATGGATAGAGTGCATCCTTTTTAATATATATCAGCATGCACAATGAATCAAATGAGAATATATTTGACATTTTATATAATATTCTATGAAGTTATATAAATATCAAATTAAATTTAAAAATACCATCCCCAGGTTACGTATGGAGAAAACTGATGTTTTGAAGTAAAACTATTTTATACAATTTATATAATTTAGTAAATAAATATAAGGTGTTTTTTTTTTCATTGTTTTTGGATTATGCTTATCGGACCTTATCTTATATTTCTTTCAAATAAAAAGAACAAGATTTTCAAAAATCAATAACTTAAATGACTGAACTGTAGACTGTTATTTCATTCTCATATTTTTCAGCTCCGAATGGCAGCATTGAACCAACCCTTCAGTGGAGACATGCACGGTGTCCGGGGAGCCGACTACGAATGTTATCGACAGTCCAGGCGGGCCAACTTGCGGGGAACGTTCCGCGCCTTCCTGGCCTCAAGGGTTCAGAACCTCGATAGCATTGTGCGCTTCCAAGATGCCGGACTGCCTGTTGTCAACCTCAAGGTGAGTTGCGATACCTGCTGGGATCTTAATTTGAAACTGCTTACATTTTCGCTCCTGTTCATTGACTTTTTCTCCCGTAATGATTTTAAATAGGTTCGCTGAATGATTTGCCGAAAGAACGGTGCGATCACAAAAGATCTGGTGATTCTGTGTTATTCATTTCTCCTTGTGGAAATTTTTACTTTGAAAATTTGTGTTTCTATTTTTTTAACAATAATAATTTATATGTTGTTAGAATGATAATTATTTTTTTATATCTCGGTTAACTCGCATTTATATATGGTAAGCATGTTATTCATGCTTTCTAAATGTTATCAAGTTATTTCCTTCATTTAATCAGAATTGTGAACATGGAAATTAATTTTAAGTATTTAATTAATAGTATTATTAATAAATTTTTACTTATATTTTTTAGTTAAAAATAATTTTTTGTGAATAAGTATTATATTTGCAATAAGTATTCATGACAATATAATTTTTTTATGCAATCTGTTTATAAATCTCATTCTGCTTAAAAAATTTTCTAATTTGATAGTACCATTGGTTAAGTAACAAAATGTTCAATAAAAAAAAATTAAGTTTTTGAGACACTGTTTTTTTTTAAAAATTGTATTTAAAGTTTTAAAAATTTTTATCCAAAACTCTGCTCTAGCTCCACTTTTATGTGCCTGCGTTCATAATTTTTATTTTTAAGCACCAGTACTATGTAAATTGAATTATGATTCAGTTGCTGGCTGTTTATTTTGTTATATTTAAATACAAAAAGGTAAGACTATAAATGGAAAGTTTAAAACAATAAGGCATTCAGAAGAATACGAATGAATAAAATCTGTGACATACACGTTTTTTTTTGTAGACTGCTGGCCACCGTTAATGCAACACCAAGAAAGACAAGAGATAGCACAACAAAATTTATTTTGTAGATAACATGTTGACCAAGTATCAAATGATTAAATTTATAGACTTCTGTGAAGTGTGGTTCCTGCCAGAATCAGTAGCCAGAGTAGCCGCCATTGTTGGAGATCACCGCTGCCACACGGCTCGGCATTGATTCAAAGAGACTTTGGATGTGTTCTTGGGGTACAGCAGACCAAGCAGCTTCCACACGTTGCCAAAGTTGATCTGGTGTGGCACCAGGGGGTGTAATCTGGGTCAATCGTTGAGCAACCATGAACCACATGTTTTCTATCGGTGAAAGATCCGGAGAGCGAGCCGGACAGGGAAGCAATTCAATCTGGTGATTGACGAAGAACCTTTGGACAATGCGTGCCACGTGTGGTCGCTCATTATCCTGTTGAAATATGGCTGTGGCCAAGACCTGAAGGTAAGGAAGGACAACTGGCTCCAACAACTCGGAGATGTAGCCCTGGCTGTTTAAAGTACCGGCAAGGCGTACTAGAGGAGTGCGAGAGTGATATCCAATACCGCCCCATACCATAATACCCGGTGCAGGACCAGTGTGGCGGTGCATAACGCAGCTGTTCAGCATCCTCTCTCCACGGTGTCTCCAGACTCGAATCCAACCACCGTGGTGTTGCAAACAGATGCGTGACTCGTCGGTAAAGACAAATTCATTCCATTCTGCCGCCCACATCCTTATTTCATCACACCATTGGCGGCGGAGACGTCTGTGGTTCTGCGTCAAGGGTAGACCAAGCAATGGACGTCTTGCGGACAGACCACTCTGCTGTAAACGGCGTTGAATGGTACGCATAGCACTGAATGATGCGTTACAGACTCAATGTGCTGTGCTATGGTTCATGATGTGACTGAGCGATCCGTCACTGCCATGCGCACAATTTGCCTGTTCTCATGTGAAGTGGTGCACTTAGGTGGATGCGATCGACCCCATCGGTCCGTCGTACCCTCCTGCATCCAACGGTCACATATCCGCATTACAGTTGTTTGGTTTCGTCCAACACGACTTGCCGATTTCCCTGAAAGATAGTCCACAGTCTCGGTAGGCCACTATCCTTCCTCTGTCGAACTCGGATACTAGATCAAAAGCTGATCGCTGTTTTCTACGAGACATAACTGATCGTTTTTTGCAAAAACCACAAGAAAAACACAAGTGCCGAACTTGAAATCGTCGAAATCTCCAAGCCTTAATTAGCGCTTTGAGGTGGCGCCACAGGCGTGCGTGATGTGTGTCTGCGCTGAAATTCTAATCATTTGCGTATCTTACCTCCGCTAATGCATGTTGTAAATTTCATATTATCTGCGTGCTTCCTTCAGGGTGTTGCATTTACGGTGGCCAGGAGTGTATTTATTTTGTTCCTAGTATTTATAAGCAAATGAAACTAAATTTTGATTCTCTAAAGATACATTTTATGAGAAAATAATCAAGAAATAGTATATTACTAATTAATCATCTTCAATTTAGCATTGTAATGATGAATATTTCCTTTGTATTCAACAATAGCATAACTCGCATATAAAATGACATGTAATGCTTTTTCAGTTAAGTGTGAACATTTGAATTTCGAATCTCCCTCTGTGGTATTTGGAATTTTTTTTCCTTTTATCTTTTGTACTAAATGGGTCGCGGAAGTGTAAGGATGCACCTAAGGAAGAGATTTTTATAAAAGGAACACTTTTATTATGACTATCAAATCGCTATCTAAATTCGACCTAAGCTGAAGGAGCCGTCAGATTAGTTACTAATTTAAACATCTATAATGATAAATTTAATACTTTCTATGAATAGTAGATCCACAGTAATAATAAGCGTCATAGAATGACCCGTCGGATCCTTTCTCTTGAACCTTGGTAGTTTCAACTGTTACTTCTCATAACTCCATAGACCCGTATGATAACACAAGCACCAACCTTTCTCCAACTTCTCTCTTCATTTCTCCCTCATTAACATAAATCGCGGTTCCTTCACAGAAAACGGTTTTATAATCATCTAACGTTATAAAGATATTTTTCCTAGAGGATTAGGAAGAATCGCCAATAGAATCCGTTACAAGTGATGCGTCCTACATATTGTTAGGCTGTCTTCCTCCCTCAAAATCAATTCATTACATTTTTTAATTTGTTGGTCTGCTGAGTATTTCTTCGAATTTCATTGGTTCAGTAATATTTTTCACTAACTATTTATTCATTTTGTTAATAACTTTCTGTTGAAATCTTTTAGATAAAATTCTATAGTTTCTATCCAATAACAGAGAAGACATTACTAAAAGTGATTGTCAATTAAGTTTAAAAGAATTCTTAATTGAAAAGGATATTCGATTAATCCTCAGTAATACCTTATTTTTTAGAAGAAAATGAGCAGTTTAGAATAACAATTTTCAGAATAAGAGGATTAAACACACAAAATACAGCTTATAATTATTAGTGTGTACAGGTGGGCATATATTTAATGTATAGTATCAAGATATGTTATGAAATTCCTTTCCAAGTTATATTGATTATCTGTCTTCATAAGTGGTACATAATACCTATTTTATCGATATTTTTCAATATTTCACATTTCTGAATTCCTACTTTTAGAATTCCTACCCTAGGATGAATTAAGCTGTTAATAAATGATTTCATATGACGTATTAATTCTGTATATAAATCATTAAGCTGCGGTGTTACATTAATTTTAGATCTAACTAATATTGATTTATTATGTACATAAAGAATATAATTTTTTTTATTTATCTCTTTTTTACTTTGATTTGGGAAAAAAGTCACAGTAATATTTTTTTTTTCACAGGGCGAAGTAATTTTCAATGCTTGGAAGGATGTCTTTACGGGTGCAGGCGCACCGTTTCCATATCCTCCTCGTATCTATTCTTTTGATGGTAGAAATGTCCTTGCTGACAACAGATGGTAATAAATTGTGAAATAGGGAAATTTTATCTTTTTTATATTAAAACACTGTTGTTTTTCTTTTCTTTTCGTTTTTTTTTGTATAGTGTGTTATTTCTAGAAGACTTTTTTCTTCTCAAGTGTTCTCTTTATTAGTTTTTTAAAAATCAAAAGATTGCCATAGCTTATTTCTTCTTTATGTAAAAAGTTAACATAATGATTTTATTAAGGAGACACAGTACGATTCAATTGACAAAAATCGGTCAAAAAAATCAAATGTAATTTTTTTAGCCTAAATTATTTTTTATATACTTTTCTATAACCTCACAAAATTTGAAAGCTCTAAACTTAAAAAAAGCAGAATTATGATATCGTTTTTATTCACATCCCTATGGCAAATCAAAACTTTAAACTTACTTATCTCAGAGAAAGATAAAATAACTAATTTGTCTTCATTTAAAATTTTTCTATTGCGCCTAATGCTTTGAATTTTTTTTACCCATTGCTAATAGTACAAGTAACAAAAGTTGGTATGCATTTTTGAATCAAAGCAATACTTATTTTTTAAAAGTATTGAACTCATAATTTATACATTTTTTAAGGAATTTTCAATAAGCATTCATAAAAGAAGTATTGTACGAACTATAATCATGTTATCGCAAAACCCATTGCAAAATTTGTAATACATAGTTTGACGTACTTGTAAATCAAATTTCATGCATGTACTTAATTTTTTGTAGGAGGAGTAGCATTTTAAACTCACTTCACAAGTTTGAAGTTTTTTTTTCTGAAAAAACTAAATAGCTAACTTTTTATGAAATTTTGAGCATAAAATCTGTTTAACATGGTATACACACATAGGAGGCAACCAAAAAAATTTTGAAAATCCTTAAATTAAAAATTTTTGCGTAAATTGTACCATGTTAAACAGACGTAGTATTAGACGTACCCCTAACCAATTGTATACCAATTGATTGATATATCGTTTTCTAAAATGTTTTTTATAAAATCTGCTGAAATTTTAATAGCAATTAAATTTAGAATTAAATAATAAATAAAATAGTATTTTAATATCAAAATATAGTTATTTCTTCCGAAAATTGAAAATATTTTACATTAACACGACTTTAAAAGTGCTACAAATCTATATGTATATGTTAAAGACTTACAAAAATTGTTTACATAAAAAAAATTATGACACCTTTATATATGACGAGTGTTCTGAGTATATTACTTCTTTCGATTTTAAATTATTTTGTATTAATATATTGAGGAATTTTATATTTTTTGCATATTTGTAAATTAGTGTGTGGCTGTCATATATATTCTGTTCATGCAGAACATATGTGTGTGTATTAGATTTTTTTTTACTTCATAATTTTTATCTTTTTAATTTTAGGAAATCGCTTCTTGAAACTTCTTTGATTAAGAATTTACTTTTTGAACCACACTTTTCAATGTATTTATTATTTATTTTCCGTTTTGTTTTTAGGTCTCAGAAGTTGGTATGGCATGGTTCCGACAAGCATGGCGTTCGAGATCTCGAAGCTTACTGCGACGCATGGCACTCAGCGGGATTGGGCAAAGTAGGTATGGCAAGCTCACTGCTCAGGGGCCGACTACTTGACCAAGAAAGATATTCCTGCAACAACTCCTTTATCGTCCTATGCATCGAAGCCACCAGTCAAGACGATTATCGGAAACGCAAGAAACGAGACATCGATGACGATGAAGATATCGATGACCACGAGTTAACGTGGGAAGAGTTCCTCCAAAGTCAAAATGAGGAAGAATCTGAACTAGAAGAAAACAGAACACTTTAAAATTCCATGACGGAAACATTCTTCTTTTCATTTTGTTTTTCACTACGATTTGGATCGTAAAAATTGATTCATCGTGTCCTATGTTTCCCTGAAAGTTCTTCGTTAAGTATTTAATACAGCATTGAAAAGAGTTCTGGAAATTTTGAGCAAAGTTAATTCCACATTATTGCCTTTAATTTGTATTGTTTGAGATATTCGAATGTATTGTGTCGCACAGGCTAAAGTACTATAACAAAGTGTTCACTAATCAAAATGCGGTGATGTTCTTTTCTGTTATTGGATGTTTAATGGAATTCAAAGACTGCGCGTTTGATTCAAAGTGTTAATGCGTAACTTTTAACATAAATGGGTGTTATGTAGGTAATAGTATTAAATGTGCTGGAAAAAAGCGTGCAAGTAAATAGTTTCAACAAATGTGTAAAAATTTGTTACATGAGATAGCCTTCCTGTTGTAGGACTGGAGTAAAACATTAGGATGCGTATTTAAACATATCTACTATTTCAAAAGCAGGATTGAGTCAAACGTATATAATTCGGTACTTTTTTTTTATTTGAAAAATAGGAAATATTGTAGTAAATTGCCCGTTATAGTGAGATATGGTATTTAATCGGTTTCGAGATTTGTTGTTAGTTTACTTTTTTACATAATCTCAAATTCGAAATTTTTTTAAAATTTTTAAACAAATTTGAATAATTGAACTTTAAAATACAAATTTTATAAACTTTAAAATTTTGCTTTAAATTTTCATTTTATTAATTTCTTCAAAGTTGATAGTTTTATCATTATATTAAATTATACCATTTATTTAAATATGCATGAAATTTTGATTAATATTTTATAAATTAACTACAGATACGTAGGATTAATCTTGTGGAGGAGAAAAAGATACTTATTTTGAATTAACTAAACTAAATTAAAAAATTCATGATAGATAAAACTTTTTACAATATGAAGTTTTCATTAAAATTTTTAATTTAAAAATTTATTTGTCTTTTAAGAATGATTTTTCCTTAAAAAAAATTATCTTACATTTTAAAATGTTTTCTTTTCAAATCCTCGATAGGAATCACTTAATACATTAACAAAATATTAATACTAAAATAATTTTCCAATAATATATCTGAACCTAAAATAAAATACCATTTATCGTGTAAATGATCGATATGCATTTATGTGTATTAAGAAGTTTTTGTTAAAATAGCTACTATATATATATCCAAAGTTTCATTTCCTTTCAGAATTAAGAATAAATTTTTAGTATTAAACACAGATTATCCATTGTTTTGCTTTAGTTATTCAATACGTAGATTCGTTTTCACTAAACCTATAATTATTATGAAGCTACTGTATATGTGATGTATATACAATTATATGTGCCAAATTATGAAACATTATCTTCCAAGTTAATAATTCTTTGAATAACACGTATAAAATGAATGTTATTGGATATATAAGTAATTTCAGCAGAATCCCTGCAATCATGTATAACTCTCATTATTTATTTCATCCCCTGCTTCAGAAAGTGCCAGTATTCATTTTTTATTGTCTTAAGCATTTCAATTCTTTTAATATTTAATATAGGTGAATATCGACAAAAAAAATATTGCTTTTTTTAGATTTTTTTTTATACTCTTTTTTTAGTTCTTAACAGATCTGATTTTAAAGTCCGTTATTATTTTTTAAAATGTGAATCAGTGTTGTAATATCTTCTTACTCTTAAAGAATAATGTGCCACAAATTGTGAAGTAGATGTTAGATATAAATGTATGAATCAATATGTTTGATGTGTGGTGTAGGTAGAAATTTTATGGACTGAATAACGTATTTGACAATTATATGTAAAAGGTATGGTCTCATATCATGCTCTATCTGCCATCATCACTAAATGTCAAAATTTCTATTTAAATTGATAACTGTTCATAATTTACTTCACTTTATGCTAGTCATACTTGACGAAACTGTGTTCAGTAGGCAAGATTGTTGTGCAACAATCATTTGACTTGCAAAATTACTGAATACATAATTGAGTCAAAATGATTGTAATTGTATATATGCTTTGCTAAAAACTTGTCTGTCAATTATTGTATTCAAACTTTATCAATTTTATACTTTATATATTTTCTGAATTCTATTGTAGATGTTAGTGTGTGTTCCTATGTGTGTAAGTTTATTATTTATTTATGTATAGGTAACAGGACATAGCTAGTTGCATATTGATAAATTATTTAAAGTAATGATTACATGGAAGAAAGATATAATTTATAAAACAAATCCACTTTAAGAAAGTTTCCGAGATTTAATTAATTTTTTATAATTTTAAATATTGTTTAAAACTTATTACAGTTTTTTTTTTATGAAATTTAATCGATTCATTTTTATACATTGGTTCATTCTTTCTATTTAAACTATCTGAAATAACTGATTTAGTTTTCTTATATTATAAGTTTTATTTTTATATAAATGATACATAGATTAATTATATGTTTACTAGTCTTAAAAAATGCGTGCATTGATTTAACACTCTTGCGTTTTTTCTATAAATTTATTTTTAAAAATATTTAATTCTGACATTTTACAACTTTTTACAGTTATGTTACAATTTTATCATGTTTCAGCAGTTTTAAAATATTAGTTTCATGCATCAAATTATATTTTTCGATGTATCATTTATTTTCGAATTTTCATTAAGTGTTACTTCACACGAATTTTCGAATATCATTCCTGGAGCTTCATACTTGTAAATCTAGTTATTCTTTATGTGTTGCTCGTAGATCGTCAACTAGCTATGGTCATTGTATACCACGGGAAAGTGTGTATGAATAAATATGTGATTTGTCACCTATAAAACAATGTAAACTTTTATAGTTGTCTTACATTTCTCATTTTCCCCTTTGATATTTTTCCTGTGTAATAGTCAGTGATTGTGCAAAATTTGTGTACTTGAATATATGATGGATATTAAATATTTCATAGAATGATTTCTGGTTTACTGTGTTCATTTAACGAATTTTTTACAAAGTTTACTTTGATAGTACACAAATATATTTGAATTAGGCTATTTTGGAAACCAAACCGGCGAGACAGGGAAAAGAGTTTTGCGTTTGCATATTGTTCGCTTCAACATTTGTTCGTCTCGTCAGAGCTCTGATGAGAAATGTAAAAGATTTGATGTGTGCGGATGAGTGTTGTTTAAAGTAAAAGTTTTATAGAAAAACTTTTAGTTTGTGAGCGCGCCCTATTTGGAACCGCTCCTTCACCGTCTTGCCTACCTAAGGGGTACAAAGCATCACCAGAAACTTCCATAATAACTATTATTTTATTACTATTCAACACACTAATCAACCACAAGTGAATATACAAGAGAAGACCCTAGGAGTGATATATAAAAAGAGCAATCTATTCTAAGTAAACAAGCGCAAGTGATCTGTTTAATTTGATTCAATCTATCTTAAACCTTAATCTACTAATTTATTATAATGATAAATTCCTTCCTAAACTCACGTTGTGGTAAGGAAATAAATCTCACTTACGAATCACCGCAACAGTTCTCCGACTCCTTCTATCTTTACAAAACCTTTTTTGACTTTATATAGTCAAACTAATTTAAATTCCAAGGTTTCTTCTTGAAAGATAGCTATGAATTAACGCGAAAGCTAGCCCCAAAGTTTCCCCAAGTAGATTAGTGATAAGGTCGCGTATAGATCTGTCACAAGTTTAGCGAATTTAAATTTTTAAGCATATGTTCTCGATAACATTTAGAAGATTTTACACTTGGGCGAATCGTTGGAAAGATTGAAGTAGGGGAGAGGGGGTTACAGACGTTGTCAGGGAGTTCGATATTGTTCAGGCCGCGGTGGCCGAGTGGTCTAGGCATCGGATCATGGCTAGCATGTCATGGGTTCGATCCTAGTACCACTAAAGATCCGCCGTGTAGGGGAGCGATGCACGTTAAATCTGTCGAGAGCTCAAACGTCCTCCGTTGGTGTGGTGTGGTAGTTAGGCGAGGGGGGTGCCAGCTCAGGTGTCGTCCGCGTCACTTGACCATGGTTCAAAATTACGCGGACCGTCGCCAAAAGCCCTCGTGTTGCTAATCAGTGCGACGTTAATATTCTCTCTCACTCTCACTCGATATTGTTCATAATTTTGATTAAAGACTTTGGAAAGCATTTCATAACATTGTAATGTATTGTATCGTGTCGCGGGAAGTCGTGTTAGCTGCGGATAAGACAATGCACCTGTGATAGACAGTTGCATTGTCTTGTCGGCAAAAAGGAATCCACGCATTACAGTCAAGTAGATGGAAACGAGTTTACTACTGCCACAGATAAGCGGATCTTCCAAAAAACGGCAATTAATCTTTAAGGAGGAGAATTTGGGGCCAAAAGACCTGTTATGTATCCTCCAATGCGCAAATTTCACAATAAGGCCCGTTTGCAAAGTTGTCGCGTTTATCATAATTGGACCAATCAGGACTAAGCTTGCATACTCTTTTCCGATAAGAGTACATTAAACATATAGTCTAATTTGTAAAGGACAATCACCTACCTTGTGAGTGGTACTGCTTATCTACCAGAAAATATCCAGGAAAGGGACAGATATCCTACTTGCGGTATTATGTTATGGGCCGGCATCATAATCAATCGCAGCCCACCCATGCATGTGCTCGAAACTTGGACTATGACCAACGATACATTCAGGGACGTCTTAAGACACTTTGAGGCCCTGAGAAATCATAAGATTTTTGTGGCCCTGGGCCCCTATACAATAGTAGGCCCTACCTGAGATTTTAAAAATTAGACAGTATATAGGATGTATTTTCAAATACTCGTTCAAACGGTAAACAAACAAATATACATGACTCACAATCTCAAAAAACCTAAGCACAAACAGGCTCGACCGATGACCGTATTTCGACTAATTGAGTTGAATAATTGTACATGGTATTAGGCCCAGGCATAGACAACAGTCGTCATATAATTATATAGTCTTACCACTTTTACCAGTTTACATGCAGTTTGAAAGTTCCTGTTTTTCGGAGAAAATGTACGAGAATAATACTTGACCACACATTAAAATTATCTGGATCATTGATCATCATATTAAAAGAGTCGAGAACAAAACGAGGCCCCCACCGAGGGTGAGGCCCTGGGCCCGGATCCAGTTGGCCCATTTCTTGAGACGTTTCTGGATACATTAATGATGCTCTTATTCTTTATGTTTGCACTGCCCATAGTGATGTCGGAGATGAATTTATTTTGACGGAAAAATAATTTTGTTTTAACGGACATGTTGACCGAACGCTGTTGAGGACTAGCTAAACAGCGAGGGTATTCATGACCAACATGTTCTCCGGCTTTAAACTACGTTGAAAGTGTTTCGGATGCCTTGAGGAAATGGTTTTCAAGTCAACAATATTCTCCAAGAAACAAAGACTCTCTCATCCATGCACTGAAAGAGGAGTTGGATATATTACTTCAGTAGTTGCTAAATGATGTTCTGCAAAGCATACCATGACGTATCCCGTATTAAAAACTTTCTCAAACGTCACTACTGTTTTTAATGAGTGTTTCACCCTTTTCTCATACATTGTATGAAATAAACACTTTTGGCTTTTATTAACTTTCAAAACCTTTTGTATGTCTAAGCACAACAAATTTATCTTTATTATAATGCACGAACATTAAAACAACAGGGGCCGTGGGTAGCCTAGTGGTTAGAGCATCGGACTCCAGACCGGAGGGCCTGGGTTCGATGCCACTAAATACCACCGAGTATAGACGGAGTACGTGCTCGTTAAATCAGTGGGTCCGAAAGTCTTGTGGGCGGTGGCAGCAGAAACCACGAGTGCAGGGGGCTGGAGAATATTTCCCTCCCCTTCAGTTCCATGCTAAAATTGTGGAGGTGGTGTCGCCATCTATCGTTAAGAAGTCCAACCTGTCTCACAGGCAAAGGCAACTTTCATTCCTTCCCTGCGGGAAGGACACAACAACATTATTTTATCTCTCTTAGCCTCTAACTGTTTCTTAATTTTATTATATATAACAATGTGTGTGTTGTGTTAACTGTGAGCATTTTTTATACTAAGAAATACTAATTTATATACAGTCGACTCTCGATAATTCGAAGTTGAAGGGACCAATGAAAAACTTCGAATTATCAAGAGGGTAGGAACAAACTAAAAAAAAATACATGAAGAGAAATTTTTTTCTAAAACATTTAAATTTGAAACTATGTAATAAAGCACCAATCGCACATGTGTATAAAATTGTTTTAGAGTATTTTTTAAAAAGTACATATTATACAGAAGTTAAAAGTCTCCTGTATTAAAAGAATACATTTATGTATTAAAAACAACTATTAAAAGAATATATACTGTATACTAGCTGTTACCCGCCCGCTTCGCTGGGTATTTCATGATGTTTTATAAATTTTTACTGCTTATATATATGTGTATAAATTAATGATATCTAAGTCCTAGCATTAAGAATTCGATTGAAGTGAAAAATATACTTATACTGTCACCTGTTGATAAAAAAAAAGGGCAGAACTCATCTAATTTGTATTTTCTAAAAATCTCTAAAATTGAAGCATAGAATGATGTTTGCTCTTTCGTAACTCAAAAACCAAGTAAATTCCCGCAAAACCAATTTTCGGTGAATCTCTACTCCGTAAATTGAACATGCAAGCCAAATTTCAAGTCTAAATCTAACAGAAAAAAAACAAAAGTATTGCTATCAATAAGTATTACTATCAATAAGTAATACCGTTCAGAGCCGTTTTCCAAAATTACCGCTCTCAGCGGATTTCAATTCAACAAAAGAAAATTGCAAACCAAATTTCATTATTATAGTCCTTGTAGCTCGAAAAAAGTAATTTTTTTTGTCAATACGTCCCAGTAACCCCCTGCAACCCCCCAGAACTTGATTTGCTTAAAATTTATTCTTAGTGGATCCCTATTCAACAAAAGAAACATGCTTAACAAATTTCAAGTATATGGGTCTAACAATTAAAAACATGAATTTTTTTCTGTAACTCCTCTTGATCCCTCGCAAACATCTTTGGGGGTCAATTTTCATTTTACTTTTTGTTAGAGGAACTCTATTTCATGAAAGGAACATGCCTACCAATTTTCAAGCAGGATGATCAAGTAGTTTAAAAATGGAAATATTTATCGATTACGCCTCTTAATCTCCCGAAATTAAACTTAGTAGTTGATATTCGCGAAACCCATTTTGTAGCGGTTCTCTACTTTACGAAAGGAATCTGCTTATCAAATTTCAAGACTGTACGTCTAACAGTTTAAAAATGGGGATAATTGTCTATAACGCCACTTGAGCCCCCGCAACGCCACTTCTGGGTCTGTTTTCACAAAACCCATTTTGTAGGGGAATTGCCCTCTATGAAAGGAATCTGCTTAGCAAAATTTGAAGACTGGTGCGTCCAATTAATTAAAAATGCAAAAAAAAATTATCAATTACGCCCCTTGAACCCCCGCAACACCACCTAGGGGTCAATTTTCACAAAACACATTTTGCAGTGTATTTCTATCCTATGAGAGGAATCCGCTAACCAAATTTCAAGACTATGAGTCTAATAGTTTAAAAAAAGAAATGATTATTTATATCTGCCCTTAACCCCCCCCCCCCGCAAAACCTCTTGGGGGTCAATTTTCTCCAAACCCGTTTTGTA
The DNA here is from genome assembly GCA_019973975.1 of Trichonephila clavata. Taxonomy (NCBI): domain Eukaryota; kingdom Metazoa; phylum Arthropoda; class Arachnida; order Araneae; family Nephilidae; genus Trichonephila; species Trichonephila clavata. The sequence goes on from BMAO01033326.1 coordinate 33,594, forward strand.
GCGGATATTTACTCCATGATAGAAACATTCCTACCAATTTTCAAGCAGGTAGGTCAAATAGTTTAAAAACGAAAATATTTATCTCTTACGCCACTTATTCCCCTGCAACGCCACTTAGAGGTCTGTTTTCACAAAACCTTCTTATAGCTGATCTCTACTCTATGAAAGAAATCTCTTTATCAAATATAAAGATTGTGCGTCTAATAGTTTAAAAATGGAAATAATTATCTATAACGCCCCTTAAGTCCCCTCAACGCCACTTGGGGGCAATTTTCACGAAACCCATTTTTAGCGTATCTCTACCCTATGAGAGAAATCTGCTTACTAAGTTTCAAGACTGTACGTCTAATAACTTAAAAATAGGAATTTATAACGCCCCTTAAACCCCCCGCCCCCGCAACACCCCTTGGGGGTCAATTTTCCCAAAACCCCTTTTGTAGCGGATATTTACTCCAGGAAAGAAACTTACCTACCAACTTTCAAGCAGGTAGGTGAAGTAGTTTAAAAACGGATATATTTATCTATTACGCCCCTTAATCCCCCGCAACGCCACTTAGAAGTCTGTTTTCACAAAACCCGTTTTGTAACTGATCATTATTCTACGAAAGGAATCTATATATCAAATTTAAAGACAGCGCGTCAAATAGTTTAAAAATGGAAATAACTACCAATAACGCCCCCTAAGCCCCTGCAACGCCACTTGGGGGTCGATTTTCACCAAACTCATTTTGTAGCGGATCTCTACTCTCTGAAAGGAATCTGCTTACCCAATTTCAAGATTGTACATCAAGTAGTTTAAACATGGAAACAATTATTATTAAAGCCCTTAACCCCCCCGTAACGCCCCTTGCGTTTCGAATTTCGGAAAATCCTTTCTTAGCTGATGTCTACTCTATCAAAGGAACATGTCTACCAAATTTCAAGTCTGTAGGTTGAATAGTTCCAGAGATTTCGTGATTAGTCAGTCAGTCAGTCAGTCAGTCAGTCAGTCGCTTTTCTCCTTTATATATATAGATAATACATTTTTTTGGCGAAAAAATGTGCTATCTTTTTCTTTTTTTTTTAAGGCATTTAATCTAATTTTGTCAGTAGATTTTTCTATAATAAATGAAGTTTGAAAATGTCCGCATCCACATGATTTTCAAGGAAAAATTTGTGTAGTTTACTTAGTGACACTTTAGCTTCTATCAGAGTTATTGAAGTCAACTCCGATGGTCATCAAAGGGACTACATACAGACGTTACAGAGGCGACAAACAGAAACACTACAACACAAAATATGTTAAGTCCAACCTGTTTGTTACAGGACTCTATGTAGTAAGTGTTTGAACTGTCGAGATTTTTATAAGATCACTTCGAATTATCGCGTATTCTATTCCGGTTAGCCATAGATTTTACTTCGAAATATTGAGTATACAAAACGTATTGTTTTAGTTCGAACTATCAAGAGTTCTAGGGGTTGAGCATATACTTCGAATTAGCGAGAGGTTCGCGTTATCGAAGGTTTGAATTATCGAGAGTCGTCTGTGTATATGTTGTATTAAATACGTAATGGGCTCTATATTGAACTCCAAATGTTGGGTTTGGGTTTATTTCGTTAGCCAGTAAAGACTAAGACCTAACAAACAAAACTGTTTATTCTGTCAGTGATAAAGAAAAAGGATTAACAAATACTATTCTAAGTTCAACAATTAAACGCGCGTCATTGCCAAGTGGCTCAAGTTCCTCTTTTAGTTATTCATCATTACTTTCTGTCCGTCGCTCTTCTCTTTCTATCTCTCCTTTCGCCCTGTCTCTCGTCCTTTTAATGTCCGTGAAGTGCACTCTGTCACGTGTCAGGTCGATGACAGTGCTGCCCTTCGATGACCCCTTCATATATATATATATATATATATATATATTATATTCAAAAGGCTTGTAAAAAATCATACATCTATAATATTTGATTTTGGATGATGTAAAAGCATTCATTTGCTTGCGTAAAGGTTTAAAACGTACGAATTAAGCCTTTACACAATCAGGTAGATGCTTCTTAAGATATGTTTTAGCGCTATGTTGAAATTACTCGCACGCGTTTTGCCAATTATAAGCTTTCTTTTTAATCCTTTTTTTCTCACTGAATTTTTCATTATGTTAAAATAATTTTTGGAAAATAGTAGAAAAAAGTTATTTTTAATTCATAAAAAATATGCTAGAAATTTTTACCTAAATAACCTTGTAGTTTAGATTATTATAGAATTTGTGTTGCATGACCTATTTCCAATAGCACAACCCTGAAAGAACAAGAAGGAAACCTGATACGTTGAGAATTAACATTTCATATAAAAATATTTATGAGTTTATATTCATTAAGTTCAAACTTAGCTGCTTATTCCGAGAAACAACTCGCATAATTCAAAGTTTCCCTTCGTAATAAATTTTTATCAATGTTCAGTTTATTTCAGTAGGTTATACTTATTCTTTAAGAAAATATATTCAAGAGAGAGAAATATACCAATACCATATATATTCAAATAACCAGAAAATTTTATATTTCATTATCTCTTTGGGGTAAAGGTACGCATAATATATAAGCTCGATTTCCACAAGACTAACTAGATTTATGAGTACAGTAAGTAATCCTAAACATAATTATTTGGTATATTTGTAATAACGGAGAAACAGTCGTGATTGTTTTTACAGTGTGGAAGCTATTGGATGTAAGGAAAAGTTCTGTCATTTTTTTTTTCTTAAGACAAAACAAAAATTTCCCTTTTTACTTAAAATTTAATTTAATATACAATGTCCTTTGTTAATTACAAATGTTTACCAGCGTTCTGACAATTTATCTAACCCCCTGGAGAAGAAGTCCTCTCTTTAGAAGACAAAATATTCTTCCACTGCAATTTGGACACCCTCATAATTCATATATTTATTACCCTCAAGAAATTTTTGCAGTGACCTGAACAGATAATAGTCAGATGGTGCAATATCAGGAGTATATGCTGGCTGAGGTAAAGTTTCCCAACTCAACTATGCTTTTTATGCGGTATTTCTTGCCACGTGTAGTTTAGCGTTGTCGTGATTAAGAATCATACCCTTTCTGTTGGGCAAAAATGGACGTTTATGTTGAATTACTTTGTTCAAAACAGCAAGTTGCGAACAATCAAGGCCATTTCATTTTTTTTTCAGCAACTCGTAGTGCACTATATCATTACTATCTCAACATCAGCAAAACATAACCTTTTTCTGATACACACCAGCTTTGGATGTGGATGGTGGTGTCTCCACTTTGTAAACATATGCATTTTTTCTGACCACGTGTTTGTACATTATCCACTTTTCATAATATAATATAAAAACATAATAATATGATTTTCAACACATAAATTTTACAAATCTCTTACAGTATGGTTATCCCAAAACACGGTACTGCACACAAGCCCATATCGCACTCTTTGCAATAAACTCGTGTCTCATGTTTTATTCTCTTCCCTTTTTCATCAGTTTTCCGACCGCATATAAAACACTGTCTGGTTGGAGTAGACTTTTTCCCGTTGTTGGAATGTGTTCTGGAAGGAGTTCGATCTGTGACGCGTAGCAAGCTTATACTAGGGCGCCCTGGTCCTGGTAGCTGAACATTTGGCTTATTTTGTTCGACAATTGCTACTCTGTAGTTCCTATTATTTTTCGCATCTCCTGCTGAATTATACATAATGAAGAAATTACATAATTCCTGGTCAAGGAAATGGAAAAATATCTGTTGGCAATATTTTTTACCTCGTTTTCTTGCAACTGGTTAATCTGTAAGATGTTGCTTAACTTTATCAACACCTCCCATAGTGTTGTTGTAGTCATGAACTACTTTTGGTATCAATTTTTCTTTTTTCTTATCTTCATGCTCAATTATTTCTGCAGTAGGGACTGAAGGAATCATGCAAAACATATTTTTTATCGTGCCATTTTATAGCCTCGACTGAAGTTGTAATCGGTGAAAAACTAGAACCCCTAAGGCCATCTATTAGTAAAATAATGAATTAAATATCCTAAAGTAGAAAAGAACTCATCTAGGGCTTCATGAAAGAGAAACATTAATTTTTCTCCTGCCCGAACTCAGTTCGGGCATCACAAATACTACCCCGAACTGGATTCGGAAGACATTGGCAAGGGGTTAAAAATGCTATGGCTAATCTGTGCTCGAACTCCCAAACACTAACAACCCCCAGGTTGTTACAAGTTTACAAAATACATTCGTTATTTTACTGAACTGAGTTTAATGGTGCAAGAGCCCATGAGGGATAAGGCCTATTGTACCCGTCTCAGTTTTCATAACCTTGGGCACTGAAATGCATGAGAAGATGTTCCAGTTAGGTGGTCAGTCTGAGGTGAAATCCCCAATGTTTAGTTCCCAAGCAAGCTTGGTACACATTTATCGACCCACTGAAGAATGAAAGACTCAATTTATCTTGCCCAGTACGAGGTTTGAACCCCGGACCTGTGGTGATACGCGCTTGCTTAGTCACTGGGCTTGCTTTCATTTTATTACTGAATAATTCTTTCAAACTGCGAAAAAGACGTCATTTCATGGTGATCATCCATTTTGTACAAATCTATCAAATAATTTTTAACTAGTTAACTTTGGCTCTCCGTTTGAGAGAGCGCAATTATATGTCACAGAAATCGAGCGATGACGAGTATACTCGTTAATCGAAAGATGGGTTTATTTTAAGCACACAATTGCCAATTTTATTACTAATACTTATTTGTTTGGTTAATATAAACATATATTACATACATATTATTCGAAAAATGCAAGAAAAATTAAATACATATAAAGATCAGTATTTAACTTCCTCCTGTGGAGTGGTATTCACCGAAACAAGGTACTGAAAAGAGGTATCTAAAAAGAATAACGTCACGCTTAAATAAATTCGTTATAAGAACTTATATGCTGTATTCCAGTTTTGAAAGTATTGAATTGGACTGAATTGAACTTTATTGACAGAGGTTTTTTCTTGGCTACAGTTGCCCAAAAAGGGCAGTTAAACTTTACATTTAATCTCGTTCCCAACACGCTGTTTCAGCCGGTTTATATGGAAAAGCATGAGTTTATCTTAAATTTTTCAATTTTTCATTTATTTGTGTTACTCCAATCTGGCCTCAAATATTCTAAACGTTTTGAAATTAGAGAATATGTTTTGTTATTCTCAAAAATTACACTTTAAACAGACAATGGTCACTACATTTTACGCACGACGTCATAACTCAAAATCCTGCAATTTTCTCCATGACGAGTATATTCGTCAATCACAGTTAACTGGTTAAAATACTGTTTAAAACGTGCATTGAAACTTAAAATTATCTCATGATATGAATAATTGTATAGTTTGATATTTTTAAAGTTATAAATGAAGAACTTTCAAAAAAATAAAAGCCAAAGCAGTTATAAAAATGAAAATGTTTCACTAATTTAAAAAAGTTAAGGCTATCAAAATCATTAAACTGTCGAAATTTTTTATTGGCTTATTTGATACTTCGAATCTTTATAAACATGCCTGAAATATTTTAAGGCTTTACCTGCATTTTTATCGAGTTATGGAGCAATATTTGATGCTGTACAGCAACTACCACGACCACATTTCAGATTACCTGCTAGAAAAGAGCCTGATAAAAAATGAATTAATTATTTTTCTACCGCGCGTAAAGGAGACTGACATTATACATGCAGTAACAAATCATTTAAAGAAAGAGTGAATTGTGCAATTAATGCAAAAATTATAGTTTGTGTATTGTTTATTGGGAAGAGCAAATGGATTTGGTCAAAATTTAAAAGTTGTGTGTGCTTTTTATGATATTATTATGAATGAAATTAAAACTTCAAAACGGATTCTCCCAAAGCACAAATACTAAATCTCATTTTTATATATTTGTTTTTAGTGACATATATATATCCCATGTGTGTGAAATTCAACATTTTTATTATTAAAATATTTTAAGATATTTATTTAAACAAATGCACAGATGTAGTTCTAAGATTTTGATATATATTACCTATAAATTGTTATTTGGTTTTGCTTTCATTTGTGCACAATATTTAACATGCGAAGGCTTTTAAAATCATGGAAGTAAAAAATAAAACCATAAACATCTTTTGTATATGTTGTGCATTAGCTCTGAGCATGGAATTAGCTCTGAAGTGTATGTATTTATTTTTTTTATAATTATTAAGATAAAGTTTTATGAAATATTTATCTTTCATTCGTTTTCTTCTATATATTCATTATGCCAGTATACTGTTTAATTGTTCTACATTTGTGCAATTTTTTATGGTAAGCAGTTTTAAATAAGCTAATAAACATTTCATAAAAGTTTCAGACTATTCGATGAATATTATATCATGCTATTCATGAAAGGAAAACTTCGGTTAAAGTGTAGTATATGGCGATGTTAATTTTTTTTGGCGACCGAAATCGATCACCAAGCCTTCAGAATGAATTCATAATCTCACCATAATACCTATTTAAAAATCGCCATATCGAAAGGTCCCCCCCCCCCATACTACACTTCAAACTTCAAACTCATTTTTCTCCATGTTGAGTTTTTGTACATATACTATTATTCAAAACCCTAAGGCTTTTTTGATAATTAAAGCATGGGTTTGAAATTTTTTATACATGTTCTGAAATGTATGCTTTGTAAAACTGTGCGTGGAATTAGCTCTAACATGTTTAGTGCTTTTTCTAAAAAATTCCAAAGTCAAAATTAATGTTTTTTTGAGAATTTTTTGGAGTTTAACTATAAAAAAATGGCTCAAGTGTAGTATAGATAGGGGGGGGGGGGGGCTTCGGATTTGGTGATTTTTCTTTGGATTTGGCAATTTTTATATAGATATTATGGTGAGAAAACGAATTCATTTTGGCTTTCGAACATTTTTCGCTAAGTGAAGTAGCTTGGCAATAAATTTTAGCCTCCAAAAGAAATTGACATTTCCAAGGCCCCTATACTACACTTTAACCAAAAAATTAATAAAAAATTAAAGACCAGCAGCAGAAAAAACCCGTGCACAGTTTTATGTAGTATGTTATAAGGTACTTGGAGAAAAAATTTTGAAAGAAAAGAAACGTTTTTAAAAAAGCCGTAGAGATTTAAAAAATGTTTAAAAAAAGTTCAAAAAATTTTAATTTTACAAACATTTTGCAACAAATTTGTATGGTATTATTATTAAATATTAACCTATATAAAATACAATTAAAACCAAATATTGAATATTAGAAATAAAAAAAATTGTGAAGATGGTACCATATCGCCTTAAAATGGTAATATATTTCTAAAGCAGTTCAGTTTCTCAAAACGTTATTTCAGGATGAGAACTTTTATTGTATTTTCGCATAGCAGCGTAACATAGACCAGGGGTACTGAACCTTTTCTTCCACGCCGACCACATACATATGACAACTATTTCATGCGATCGAGCTGTAACATGATGATTAGGGGGGAGGGGGAGGTATAACATGACATTTAAAACGCAGAAATTTCATCAAAATATTAAAACTTAATTCTGGATTTTATTTTAAAACTATATATGAAACTCTATCAAATTAATTTCACAAAAAATAGATTTTATGTATTGTTTACGCAGTTATGGGGTAATTTCGATTTCTTTCATCAAGATCCCAAGCCCCTTGTTTGCATTCTTCTGTCATAAAAAAAGCTGCCATGTGCTGTGTAATTTGATTCTTTCTTTTGACAAAGCCTCACTTATTTTTATTTCAGATATTAATTTATCAAGTGCAGGATGTGATAGCTAAGAGATTTTACTGAATTCCGGACTGAAATCAGTATTATTTGTTTAAAACTAGTTCAGATTTACTTGTCCAATTTTCTTTCAAATTCATTCACAAATACTTTTTGATTTTACTAAAAAAGGTATCTGAACGAATAACTGAATTTATCAAACGGTACATCGGAAGCACTAACAATCTCTGTATCAGTTCATATGTTTATCCTTAACAATTTTCATATGCTTATCAAATACATAATGTTTTATAGGATGCTTTTGTTACCCCTGCATTTTGTGACATTACCTTTGACAAAATATTTTGTTACTGTTGTAAAGATTTTTTTTAAGAAAGCCAATTTTTCTCCTTTGAAAGAGATCCTCAAGAAAAAGAGTCATTGAAAGATAAGTGCTTAGTGGTATAGCGACGAGCAAAATGATATTTTTAAATGTAACATTTTCACGAAATATCATACAAGCTGCTGATCCATGTACGCTTTTTTTTTTTTGCGAAATAGCCAAGATCCCAATCGTCTTGAAACAATATATATTCTTTAGATATTTTTCGATGGGAAGATAGGAGGGTAAATTAAAAATTAGTTTTACCCATAAAATGGTCGCTTCTCCACTGTTATTATTTGTAATCACTAACCGGTCTAATTACAAAAAGAAAATAGGTTACCTCGCAATTCGTACCAGCACGATATCGATAGCAAAATTTATATATTTAATTGCTTGATTTATAGAAAATTTTTAAAGCAATATTCTTATATAATTGAATTTGTCAGTGCAGCGGGCCATGACTGGGCCACTCAGAAAAGTCCGGTGTGTCACATGTGGCCCTCAGGTTGAGTATCGCTGACATAGACCTTTATATTGAAAATAGCGATTTCTACTTTTATCTCACACAATATTAACAAATAAGTAATATAAAAGTAGCGCTAAATAATTTAATATAATAATTTCAAATGTAATTAATTTATTGCCTTATGAGTTGAGGCAATATGTATATGCGTTCCTCACTTTATTTTAATTATTTATGAAACATGTATAAATTTAAGACTCAGGACAAATGTATGCAATTTTTAAACTATGTTCTCAATTTCGTGACACATGACTTAAAAGAACGTGGAATGTAGCTCCTTTTTTACTATACAAATTTGTTATCTATTTCGAATGGTTTTACACTGTGTTTTGTGTAGTGTATTAACCGTTGGATGTAAAATGAAATCTATAATATAGTATAAGGAAAAATCTTTCCTTTGTAATCTAAATAAGTCAGACTTGTTGACTGTAGGAAAAAAGATGCACTTTGGGGGAAAATTGCGCAATATTTTCTTTTATTTTTCCTAATTTATCGTTTAAAAGTGCCACTACGGTATGTGATAAATTTTCGTTCATAATTTCAACAGTTCACCGTGCAAAGAATCTTTCCGAAATCAGTGGAATTAACAGAGTAAAATAAAGCCCACTTTAAAACCTCCTATCGTGAGTCTGTTAGAATGATTACTTGTGTAGAAAGCGCATTTTGGACAAAAAATTACGCATCACAGGGGACATGTTATTCGGGGCAATTAAATAGCAACTGGTTGGGTGAAAAGATTTCTGGTGATTGTCTCTCATTCTTTTCAGGTGGGGAAACAGCTCTGAACCTTTGCTGACCATAAATGCACATTCAGTCTTTTAGATTTTATAGAAATAAAAACGAATCAACGTAAATAAAATCGATAGATTATTCTTTTTTATTGGACCACCTCTGGACAAAATTTCGACTAAGGGCCAAGCCTTCTTGTAGATTTTAAGTGCGATGTTTATGCACAGTTAATTTGCATTTACAAGCAAATATTTCGAATAGATTATTCCCATTCTAAATGTTATCTGTATTTGACTTCAAACGATCTTTATGCCGAGCCACTTTGAATAGGAGTTTTTAGAAGTTCTTCGAAGTCTATACCAATCCTTGTCTTCTCATTATTTTGAGTAAAACGATAGCTTTTGTAACTTTTCAATAGTGGGAACTGAGATACAGAATTCACATGGAAAAATTTTAACCGTTTGTAGCCAGTGACAAATGATTTATATTAATCGTCCATTTATAAGACTCTTGGTAACATTTTTCGACATTTTGCTTAATCATGTCCGTTGCCTCTGCAGCTTGGGAACTCCGTACCATTGATACGGTGGTAGGTATGGCTCTGCTGTTCAGCCAAATAATGCTATTACAGCTGCTTTAGGCTTTGTTAGATAGTAGCTTTTTGTAAAGTTATGACATCTGCTTCTTTGGCAAAGATTTCCTTGGTAAACGAAGTAGTGATTTTCTTTACCTTCTCTACCTTTGAGTCTGAAGAGTGTATATTCTTTATATCCTTCAGATAACTTTCTCAAATTCAGCACACTTCCGTGTGCTCCTTCACTAACTCTTCTATACAGTCATCAGTAGTTTGTAGTCCCAGGATTCAACCCAGTGAGACAATATTTCCATAGCAATAAGTTACTACATTTCCTTTCAAATTCCCTACCCTAACATAAAACTTTCAAACAGAGCCCAATGCCTTGCAGAAAATTTCCTGTAAGGCTTTATTATGAGAGATAAATAGAGGATAGTCAAACTCGTCGCAAAAGATCGAATCTATCACAGATCGAATTGCAAATAGAACATGCATGAAGTTGGATTTATCTGACGATTTGACATATACTGGAGTATAACTGCTCCATATTCACAACTTTCAATATTCTGTTAAGCTTATCAAACTATATTACAGTATTAGTTTCTTACTTTATGGCTCCTAATCACTTAGCTTTTGTGACAGCCTATTTAATAGCCGGTGCAACATTCTTTTTGGCACTTCAACCCGGTTTTGTAACTGTCACCGCGTGATTAATCGTTGGGTGTTGGAAGCGGGTGGTAAAAGTTTTTCTGGTCAGTTTCTTTATTCAATTTAATTTATTTAATGGCTGGAAGACTGCCCGCGATTGTGATTGACAATGGAACAGGGTAAATAAACATTATATATTCAAGCAAATAATTAATATTCTTAAATATATCAAATCAAAGGTGTTCTCATTCGCTATCCCATTTGTGAATGGGATATGTTTCTTCCTATCGATTTTCATTTCCGCTGATCAAATTATAAATTTTATCTTTGCTGTGTTTTTAAAAAAGTGTCACATTATGAATTTGCAACTCATAAAGTTTATTTATTTGTCGATAGTATTTTTATGATTTGAAATAAATTTCCGATAATGTTCTCTGTCACATACACAAACTTTCGTGCCTTTCAGTAAAGATATAAACATGATATGTTAAGATAACTAAGTACAATTTCAATAAGTATCATAAAATGGAATCAATTTTCAAATTTGAAATAATTTTATTGTTTGAAGAACTGCATGATCTGTCAAAATGTTTTTAATCTAATGTTTATTTTGAAAATTCAATATGTGTCGCTTCCGAAATTACATATTGCCACTCCTACAACTGGGACGTTATTTGTAATATTTAGTATCACGAAACATTAAAGTTTTTAATTCACAAACACTTAGAACTTTGAAGCGAAAAGCTATAGGATTTTCCCCATATCTATATATTTTAAAATCTCATTGATCCCTTTAAATAATTTATTTTGGCTGTTATTATTTTTTCCTTTTTGTACTGTTTTGAATATAAATTTATTTCTAACATGGCTTGTTCATTGTTGCATAATACTATAAATTTGTTATATCTCATATATGGCTTAAGTGTAGTATAAGGCTTTGATGTAAAAGTGATTTTTGCATTTGGCGATTTTTATATAGATATTATAGTGAGAGTGCGAATTCATTCAGACTTCCGGACACTTATCTCTAAGTGAAGTAGCGCTTGGCACCCATTTTGGTCGCCAAAAGAAATTGATATCTCTAGCTTCCTCCCTCCCTATACTACACTTTTAAAATATATTATGGCTGGAAGTAAGAAAAGTTGTTTATCAAATGGTGAAGTGAACTGCAATATTTTACTGTTGTAATGTAAAATTTTTGTTGATATATTAATGCTGTCTTAAACACTTGTTTTGTATGAAAAATTTGTCAATAATCATGGTATATATATATATTGTGAGCTAAGTCTTATAAATTCAGTGTCTTGTTTTGGTATTATTCAGCTATTTATTTTTTAAACTATTCTGTCTATTGTTTCCATTGTATTACAAGTTTAATCAGGTGAAATTTTAATAATATCTTATATAATCTTACATCTTGTGTTCATATAACATTTCATATTTCTGTAATTTTTATTGGATGCTAAGCCAAATTATGTCTTACAATTGGGTGCCTTTTCAATATGTTTGCTTTAGCTGTAAATTCAAAAGCAACATTTTTATCTCCAAAGAGTACTTTTTAAAAAAATATTTTAAGTAACAGTGTATTTAAAGTTAAATATTATAAAGGTTAAGACACTTATATTCTTTAAACTGCTCTTTACTAGACATATGTCTAAGTAATTTTATATATAATTAAACTTCGTAAACATTATTGTAGAATGTATAAAATTGATAGTAGATATTTGATACTTTTTAATGTTAATTTTTGAACTGCAGTAAAGTGAAAATTTCACAATTTTTATATCTAATGTAGTAATGATCATTAAAGTCGCTGGGTGGTTCTTTTGGAGATTTTAATTTGAATTTTTTTCTTTACTTTTCCAAAATTGTGTACTTAATGTTGAAATTTTTTTGAGTTTTCTAATGGTAAGACCAACATTAAATAAAAATACAATACCTAATAAAGTTGTTTTTTTTTAATTTGCAATAATTTGTTTTTATGAATTTGCGGAAAAAATTTGAAATATAAACTGAAAATTAAAACAGCTGATGAATGAATTTTCCTAGTTTTTGTAATTGTATGTTGCTATGTTCAAATCAGAAGTTGCTGTTAATAAATTATTCTTATTTATGCTAGATTTATGATAAACTTTATTTACTACCTTCTTTGGTACTTACATATTATCATCACTGCAACAAAATTTCACCACTCAAATTGCTCTATGTTATCAAAGCAACAGATTCTTACATGTTTTATTTGAAGAAAAACTATTCATGTGGCTCGATTTTGGCTGCAATGACTCTAATATGTAATTACCCTTTTTTTTTTCCTGGTAAAATGAAGATTGCATTTTTGCAAAGTACAAAGAAGGTTAGCACCTTAAACCTTAATTTGTTTAATTTAGAATTATATTACTTTTGTTAAGCTATAAAAAAAATTTACAACTAAACTTTGTTTAGCAATTTTCAAAACTCATTGATGGGTAAGAGTAGCACACCTGTTATAATAGTTACTTGCTGTTAAAATTTCAATGCACTGTTCATACTGAGCTACAGCTATTTGTCTTCGAAAATATTCTTCCTACCTAGTTACTTCTTTTTGAACTTTTAAGTATCTTTATTGAATTCCAACCCTACACCAAAAAAGTTATTTCTTTAAGACATGTAGTGGGATATCTCATTTATATCCCATTTAAATATGATTTGTTTCCTGAACTGAACTCAGTGGCGCAACAGCCCTGAGGGCCAAGACCTACTGTGCCCATCTCGGTTTATGTAACCTAGACGCCAGGGTGCATGTCGATTGTTTCGTCAATGGTCAAGTCTCGGCACAAACCACCAGTGTTCAGTCTGCTGGGTTGGTACATTACGACCCACTGAAGGGTTATAAGACTGATTTGATCTTGCCCAGTCGAGGATTTGAAGCCTGGACCTGTAGCATGGAAGCACAATCCACTACCACAATTTGTTTCCTAGTGTTCTAAAATTTTATGAAAGTAAATATAATAATATTCTCAACCATGTATAATTGTGTATTGTTATGAAATATTTATATAATTGTACTCAAAATTTTAAAATAGTGTTTTAAAGTGTATATCTTTTAATTCAAATGAAAAATTTGTTACTTTTAGCTACACAAAGCTTGGATTTGCTGGTAATAGAGAGCCACAATTCATCATTCCATCAGGTAGTTTAAACTTAAAATATTTATTAGCTGAATTTAAAAAGTAAACTGTACTTGCTAAGATTTATCCAAAATACATGTTGTTTTTCTCTGTATAATTTTCAATTTGCTTTGAATAATTAGCTCTTTGGAGAAGATATCCTTCAAATTAAATTTAAGAATTTTCAAAAACTAATTATAATCTAAAAACATAATAAATATTTATTTCATTTTCACTGCTATTGAATTTGATTTTTAAATTATTTGTAAAAGGATGTTTGTAGACTTATCTTTCAAGAAAGGCCATTATAGAAATGCTGTCAAACATTTTGTTTATACTTATTGTGCATGTACCTGATTCAGTTAAACATTTTTTGTGATGAATCAAGGCTTTGTAATAATCTGCCGAATTTGTTAATGTTATAACTGATATAGATTGCTAAGACATTATATTAGATTGTATATAATGCAACATATATTTAAAAAGGAACAAAAGATTTGTTATCAAAAAGATTGATAAATATTATGTAATGAAATTAATTTTCTCCTTATTATGTTTACATTATTTTCACCAGCAAATGACAATGACTTAATAAACAATATTTATCATGCTTGTTGATTATTATTGAATTTGTTTGACTTTTAAAAAAAAGTCTGATTTTTTGAGTTAAAAATTTAGATTTTTTGTGGAAAACTTTCAATTGCAATCAATATTATTTCAAAATATATATATACAATTGGAATTTTTTTTGTTATAAAAATTAAATTTAAAACTGCAAATGATTAGTCCAAATTAATAATTTATAAAAGAAATGTTACATCTAAACATGTGTGGATATAGAATGATTTATTTATGTTTTAAATTCTTTTAAAGTTTAGACTTATTTTGTTTCCTTTTATTTTTATGTTACTAGCAATTGCTATTAGAGAAACTGCCAAAATTGGAGATCAAGCAGTTAGAAGGCTAGGCCGTGGTATAGATGATTTAGATTTTTATATAGGAGATGAAGCTATTGATTCTACAGGATATTCAGTTAAAGTTTGTATTTTGTTTTAATTTGTAAATTAATATTTCATTTGTTTGAGTTGCAAAATTATTTTTATGTTAACAATTCTTGTCTATTTATTTTGTATAGTATCCTATTCGTCATGGTATTGTAGAAGACTGGGATTTGATGGAAAGATTTTGGGAGCAGTGCATCTTTAAATATCTTCGAGCTGAGCCTGAAGATCATTACTTTTTATTAGTAAGTATTTATATAAATATGAATGCCTATCTCTCTTTCTCTTATTTATTTATTAATTCTTTTGTTGTTGCTAAAGAATTAACTATAGTTTTTTTAAAAATTCAGAAGCATAAATAAATTTAAGTAGATTGTTACTATAAAAATTATACTAGTTAAATAAGTAAAATATTAACGTTCTGTGTTGCACTTGAGTTCTGTGTGTATTTGGAAGTCTTCTAAAACTGTTTTAAAATTCATTTTAATATTTTTTATTTAGTCTTGATTTGTTATATTCATGTAAATTACAATGTGTAGTTAAAAAGGTGAAACTGATACATAATAATAGTATATGCAATCACATTCCAAATTTGGTGAGAAGCGAAAGAAATCTTTTGAATTGTTACTAAAATCTACTTTTGTTCAGGATAACTTATGCCAGTAAGGCTTGAAAAAGAGAAGGTTGGTCAATCGTCAGTTGTAAATAAATAAAGAAATCATGAAATTAGATGTAAAAAGAATTATTTTATTTTGCACAATATAACTCTAAATATGGTAAAGGAATTATAAAAATACATATATATATAGAATATATAATTCTTAAGTTTATTATTGGTTTATGTTATTGTGCACTTTTTATAAAAGTTAAGGGGGTGGGGGAGT
Source organism: Trichonephila clavata (assembly GCA_019973975.1). Classification (NCBI taxonomy): domain Eukaryota; kingdom Metazoa; phylum Arthropoda; class Arachnida; order Araneae; family Nephilidae; genus Trichonephila; species Trichonephila clavata. Next base: position 49,196 of record BMAO01033326.1, read on the forward strand.
TATTTTATATTAGAATTAAAAGAAACTTTTATAATATTGTGCTGGCTTGATAATTGTCCTTTGTTATATAAAGGGAAAAGTATTCTCAGATGTATGTAAAAATATCCATTGGAATTTACTGATTATATTTGATTGATACATGAGTAGAAACTTCTATAAGTAATTGTACTTAAACATTGGCTTTTAAATCTAATTCTATCATTTGATTCTTTCTGAACTGGGATCCAGATTTGATAATCTAAAGTCACTGGCTTTAGCTGCCTAAATATTACATTGCATTGATTGAAAGCCTTCATAAAATATTCAATGAAATTTTAAGCAAATCATTGTTACTATTTTGTGTTAAGGCCTCCTGTGTCAAATATTCATGGAAAATTCTTTAGTGTCACTTTTTAAATGTATGGGTTTATCCTGTAAAGTAAGTTGTATTGCATACACTAAATTTACTGAAATATTAGACTTCATATATGAGAAAGTAGAGTAGGTAAATATTTAATAAATTAATCTTAGGAATTTTTAAAAAATATTTAAAAAATTTCCTTTATTTTCTTTTTACTTATGTATTTAGAGAGAGAATTTAAATAGCTCTAAAAAATCATTTTGTACTAAAAGTATTTCTTTTCATATTGAGAGCTTAAATGGTAACTTTAAAAATGAATATTTCGAGATTTAGTTTAAAGATGGTTTCTTCATTAAATGTTTTAAATTTTAGTAGTGCGTTATAAAATTATGATATTCACGTTATTTTTGTACTTAATATTAGTAATAATTTATTTTAAATATCTTACTTTCTTTTTTTTTTACTGTAATGCTAATGCAAGTTTTAAATAAAAATGTATAAATGTTTTATAGACAGAACCACCTTTAAATACTCCAGAAAATAGAGAATACACTGCAGAAATTATGTTTGAATCCTTTAATGTTCCTGGTCTTTATATTGCAGTTCAGGTAAATTGATATTAATTGTATTTTTTCTTATAGTAACTAAAATTTAAAAAAATAATCTTGTAGTATTATTTGTTAACTTTTGATTCATTGCATCTGAAAAATTTTGTATATAACATTTATAAATATAAATTTTTCATGATTTTACAGTAGTAAATTTGAAATATATTCCAAACAATCAAAATAAGTTATTTTAGAATTAAATCCTTAAACATACCATCCATGTGTCGGAATATTCTATGTGCAAATGTATTTGAATGATTTACTGCAAAAACTTGGGTTAGAACAATTTTTTTAAAACTGAATTATGATTAAGTTAAGTTTATTTAATAGTTATGTGTTTTTAATCCAAATGGGTTAATTATGTGGCATGTTCATGATAAATTCATTTCATGAAAAGAAACAATAATAAAATACTTAGTATACTAATATATTCAATATAAATTTGTGTATAACATCTTATTGATAAGTTCCTTTTCAATTTAAATTCAGTGCAAATATAATCATACATAATTAAATAAGCATAATTTTGTATAAACAACCAATTAATAAGATTCATAGAAACAAATATTTAGAATTTATTGTATTTTAGGATATTTTTTTATGGTATTGATCAGTGTTTTTAATATTTGTAAAAAATTAAAACAGTAGCTATATTCAAGTGTCATGCAAAGAAAACATTTGCCTTCAAAATATTGCAATAATATATAGAAATGACTTAAATTGCATTAAAATTTTTTTGCATTACATAAAAATTATTTTGCAAATAATAAAATTCAATGGGAACTAAGAACAGGATGCTTTTGTTATTTCAAAGAAAGTTACTAAAAATAATAAACTAGCTTAATTGTTAAATGAATTGTTACATACACAATTTATAAATAAAAGATATCAATATTTTTAAGCTTTAAAAAAGTGTTAGTGTAGGATCATTTTTTATACTGTGAGATAAAGATGAATAAAACAAAGTATTTTTTATTTCTCTATTTGAAATGAGGATCCTATAACTAGTAAAACTATTTTTGATAGGAAAAAAAATTGATGTTAATGTCAAAATTTTATTTGCAGGGGAGACTCATGTAAGAGGTAAAACATAAGCTTTGTTGATTTTTGTAACTATAATGTTCATAGAAAGAAGGGATATTTGTGCATATTATACTATCAACTGGTTTTGTTAAATCAAAAATCGTCATCAAATGCTGCTATATAGTGGAAAACCATTCCTGTGCATGTTCCAAAATTGATTGTGATGTTTCTTCCTGCATGGTTGGAAATGATGGATCATTTAAAGTCGTATATGTAATACATATACATGCTTAGAAGAGTATCAAATAAGAGATTTCAGTTTTACAACTTCCTTGTGAGTTATTTTAATCAAAAGAGAAAGAGCAAGCAACAAATTTTTTGTTAAAAAATACATCTGTTAGAAAGATCAATTCCTGTGGCTACAAATGTGGAATAAACATTTGTAACAAGTATCTTCCCTAATATTAGTTATCTAATAATTGTGATTTCAATATAAAACTTAGAGCCTTTTGATTTAGTGGCAGTTGTGTAAAATGAGAAACACTTGAGTTAATAGGGAGAGATTTTTCATCTTACGCTTCAGTATCATCTTATTTGACTTGTGTCTTTTTCATTTTGAAAAACATTGAAGGATATCAACTCATCGAGAAAAATTAAAGTAACACATTATTGAACACATTTTGTTCAACACTTAAAGAATAAGTCATGTATAAATGAAAAATACACCATTAACACTATTTTCCCTTTCTTACCCAAGAAACAACCAAAAGTTTTGTTGAAACAGTACAAAAACACATTTATATGTATTGTGAATCATATAATTAATGGACTAGATGTTTTGGTGTGACAAAGTAGCTAGTTTGAGAGGTCTTTAATGATATAGGATCAGGACTGTCATCTAGTGAAAATTTCTTGAAAAGTAATTCACTGTCTTATTTGGCTTTTTTGTACTTAATTTACATTAAAACTTTCTGTGTGCACTTTGTCAGTTGAAATAAGCATAGTTATAAATTTCAAGAGTAAGTTCCTATATAGCATTATAAGTACATATTTTTTCAAAATGTGTATTTCTCTTTAAAATTATGTCTAAGTTAATTAGATGTCATTATTTTGATATTGACAACTTCTTTAAAAGTACAGTAAAAAATTTAATGTAAAACGTTACTGTTATTTGTTAGTTTGTGCATATTTCTTAACTTCTAAATTTTTTATCCTTCATAGGCTGTATTAGCTTTAGCTGCTTCTTGGACTTCTAGGCAAATGGGAGAAAGGACTTTAAATGGTCTTGTTATTGATTCTGGTGATGGTGTCACACATTGCATTCCTGTGGCAGAAGGATATGTAATTGGAAGCTGTATAAAGCACATTCCTATTGCTGGACGTAATATCACATATTTCATCCAGAGCTTGCTCAGAGAGCGTGAAGTGGGCATCCCTCCTGAACAATCATTAGAAACAGCAAAAGCAATTAAGGTAATTGAATTTCATTCGTATATATCTCGGAACCCTAAAGTTGTTAAACATTGCTATTTACTTTTTAGGGGAAAAAATTATTTTCCGTGTTAAAATTATTATATTTAGCTTTCTAAGTATTTAAAAAAGAATTGTTGAAATTTTTTAAAATGGCACTGATAATTATCAGTATCTAATTATAATTAGATACAGTATTTTATGATTGATATAGGACTGGTTTGGCAAATTAGACCCATGTTTTAAGTGCTTCTATCAATGGATTAACCACTCTTCGCCATTCTTGAAATATTTTATTAGTTACTAATAATATTGCTCTGCATAAAAATCTACCCCAACATCATTTTTGCAAATTCTTCTTTTGCATCCCTTTCATATGTGAAATGATAAATCTCCATTTTGCCCCATCATCCACTGTTTCCCAGGATGTCCTCTCCTTTACTTTTATCACTTTTAGGTATTTTATATGGCCATGAGTTTGATTTTAAGAGGAGAAACAATCATTTTAAATGTTACATATCTTCTGAGGGGCAACACAGGGGTAAAGTTCTTAAATGTGAACATTTGTAGCTGGGGAGGGATTTTCTTCTCAAAATAAAAATTCAGTTTTTCCGTGCTGTTTCTTAACTTATTTGTACATATTCCTGCTTCCTTCCTTTTCTTCACCTAAAAACCCCAAAAATAAAAAAAAAACATTGCAATAATTTTGGCTAAAAGTAGGTATGAAGAAGAGGTCCTGAAGCCCTTTGTGAGAAAGATTAGAATGTTAATTGTACAACATTGTCACTGAATAACTCCCCACACTTTGTAATTCTGTTTCCTAGTTGTAAATTTTGTTAAACAATTCATTATTTTTTCAATGGATTTTTAAAAGTTAATTACTGTAGACAAGTTAAATTGTTATTAATAATCTGACATTTATTTACCATTTGATTTTGGTATGTCATCTGAGTGTAAAAATCATTACAATAGCTTATGCTATGTTTGCATTTAATTAATTTTAAGTGCATGGTGAAACCTCTTTCTGTACTTCTTAAAACTGCTTATCATTTTTACTTTAATTACCATGCTAGTGATCAGAACAAGGACTAGGCTCCAAAGTTGTGCTGCAATACTTGTTACTGTAGAGCAGTGTTTCCCAAACATTTTCAACTCATGGACCCCTTTTTATAATCTAAACCTTGCCCATAGACCCCCCTTTTTATAGTCAAAGCTTGCTCATAGACCCCTTTTTATAGTCAAAACCAAGTAAAAAAGCTACATAAATGCATTGTATAAAAATTACAAATTAAAAACAACAACATTTTGCTGAAGAATTATTTGAAATTATAATTTTTGTTTGAAATAAAATATTAAAAAAAATAATGTGTATGACTTGGATGAATTTAATTTATTTATGTCCATCTCAATGTTTGCAAGTAGCAACCGTAAATCCCCACAAGCACTAGTTTTTTTTTTGTGATGAGGTGATTTTACAGTATTGAATCCTCGTCCCACCAAATTGGAAGATGGGAAAGTGGTCATACAATAACCCGTAATGCAGGATATAAAATCAGAATCTGCTTTTGTAACCAGAACTTCTGGTATTCTTGTTCAAACATTGGCTTAAGTTCCTGATTTGTGGATATTTCAATAAGATGCTCCTGTATTAGTATGGATTCATCTGTGTTTGGGATCTGAATTAGTCCACATGCAAATGGGTTCAACACCCAGTTGGGAATATCCAAATGAATTATTTATTTAAATTTCCATTAAATAAAAATTTATTAATTTTTTATTTTATATTAAACCTTGCCTGGACCCTCTGATTTTGTTCAGGGACCCCTAAATCAATTTTAATTTTTCACGGACCCCCTGAATAATATTGGAGACCCCTGGGGGTCTGAAGGCACCACTTTGGGAACAACTGCTGTAGAGTGACCAAACGGCTCAAAGAGAGGCTCCTATAAATCAATGCCTTTTGCTGTACCTATGTTTTGGCATGAACCTTGCAGTCACCTTGTAGATTGTTAATTTTGTATTTTTGCATTCGGGATCTGTGGTAAAAGTCAGCACACAGTATCCTTTATATCCCTTCAGCTGTAATATCTGTTCTGTTAAGGTCAGTTTTTCAATCTTTGCCATTCCCAGTGGTCACAAAAAAGCTTATATTCTATAACCAGAAACAGATTCAGAAGACTTTAAGCCACATACAGTTTTTCAGAAATTAAAAACGTCTAATTAAAATTGCAAGATGTGTTTTGTTTTTCACATTGATTGAATTTCAAATTTTCATGAATCAATGGTATATTATTGAAAGTAATTTATTTTTTGATTGTATGCTGTTTCGATGTACTGCTTTTTTGTTAAAAAAATTTTGAGAAATATTTTTTAAAGAAATTTTTTTTGTAGGAATTAGTTACTAATTTAAGGTAGCCTAATATTTTATGAGGATCAGTAAAAAAAGTTAATTGCATTGCTTATAAAAGCAAAAAAGGAACAAAATTTTATATTTTTATTTGTATCCTTAAATTCCATGCAAAATCTACTTTTTGATGTAATTGCCTCTAAGTATTTGTTTGAAGCATGGCACACAAGTTTTTCAATGTCTTTTTGCAAAGAAGTTTTGTGTATCCTGATAACCATTCTCGGGTTCCAACTTTCACCTTATCTGAGTGGTATCTCTTCTTTCATGCTATCAAAATCACGGGAGTCACAAAGTGATTGGAAAGGAAATACGTGAACTTTTTCAGAAGTTTGCATATCTGTTTTGCTGCTTGCAGTCTTGTATTTTATGCAAGAGCACAATGCCTTTTAGCTGTTTACCTGACTGTCAATTTTTAAATGGTTTTTGGAGTAACTTTAATATTTCACAATAACAGGATGCAGCTGTCATGTTATCCTTCCACATGCACTTTTGTATGCACCAAACCCTCTGTAATGAAAAAGTAGCTTCAGCATTACATTTCCTGCTGGTAGAACAGTTGGATATTTTATTTTAGTTGAAGTGAAATGCTTCTACTTTCAAGTGAACTACATTTCATTTCAGGTGAATCTGTCTCTTCTCCAATCATAATTCTATCAAAAAGTTCATTTTTCCTTCATTTTGGTAATGTTGCAGTAGTGCAATTATTCTTTCAAAACTCTTTTCCTTTTAAATGAGGCATCCGTTATTTAAAAAAAACTATGAAATTCATACTGCATGTCGATAATTTTATGCACATGTCCATGAGAAACAGGCAATCTTGTTTGCAAGAATGCATTGATTCTTATGGGCTGGCATCTTGCCGGTAGTGGTCTTCCCTCAAGCTCAGCATCATCAATATTTGTATGTTTGTGCTGAAACACATGTTGCGCCACTTTGTGATAGCTTAATATGACATTGCACTTTCACTTTACTTTTCGTATAAACAAAACTCAGTGGTGCAACAGCCCCACCTGTGCCATCTCGGTATACGTGACCTTGGGCGCTGAGGTGCATAAGCAGATGTTCCGATTAGGTGGTCAGTCTGAGTTGAAACCCCTAGTGTTTAGTCCCCAAGCAAGCTTGGTACTGGTACTCATTTATCGACCCACTGAAGGAATGAAAGGCTAAGTCGACCTTGCCCAACCCTGGGATAGAACCCCAGAGCTATGGTGTGGAAGAATGATATGCTACCTTCTTTCAGATATTTCATATAACTGTTGATAAATTTCAGTATACATCTTCTTGCCCACAAAAAAAAAAGGAATTATTGCTTACACTTCCGATATAGACGCTATTTGCAACTGCTGAGGCACGTCTACGACTGGTTAATAGATGACATTTAATTTCTGCATTAAAGCTGCTATGTACCATGATACAGATAAATGTCTAAAGTGTTGCAAAAAAAGTTTCATCAGAATGGCCTTTCTTGAAAAGATTTACATAAGAGTGTAATTAAGTTTTTAACTGACATATGTATTACAAAAGATTTTAATATTTTTAAAATTGCATTTAATTTATTTTTGCAAACAATTCTTAAATTCATTAATATATCAGGAATATAATTTAAAGAATGGAAAACACATTTATGCAATGTATCTTAAAATAAAATTCTATTGATTTTTAAAATTCTGATGTTTTATCATTTGCATAAAATTTCACTCATTAATGTTTTTCAAACTACATAGTAATATCAAATTTTCATAGATTTATAAATTTTTCTGAAGTTTAATTTTAATCTTGAAAAAAGGCCTCTTTATAATCACATTAAATTTTAAGAAAATCAATAGCATTTAAATTTTGAATATGTAGATGAAAATATTCTTTTTAAATATGATTATATGTTGTATAATTAACTATATTGAAATATCTTATGTTTTTTTGTCATTTTTTAAAGAAAAATATTTTGAATTTTTCAACCCTGGATTTGGTGCATTGCAATATTATGCAGTTAGTTCAATTAATAGTTTAAAGAAATTGTATGGGATATTTTAATGTCTATTTTAATAAGGAATTGTCTATGAAATTTTTTTTATTATAAATTTATGAAAAATGCTCTGTGTCTAAATAAAGAAACTATATACATGTAAATATATGCATATTACATTAAAAAAATTTGTGATTTTTTTTTTAAAAAAAGATCTTGTGTATGTGAATGACTTCATGTATTAAATTGTCATTGACTTCCATGAATTATAAAATTTATTCTGTATAGTTTATTTTCAAATTTGAAAAGAAAACAAATGATGTGTGTGCAATGCTTTAGAACAGGGGTGGCCAACTTTTTTTGGAAGAGTGCCACTATTTGATAAAAAAATAATTATGCGTGCCACTTTCAGCTTTTCCAGCAAACAAATATCGAAAAGTAAAACAAAGGTTACTTATAGGCTTATTATGGGATTTTTACGCACATACCAAATTTTTTAATGCAAGTTTATGTATAGTAGAAATTTAAATCTAATATAATAAATAAGATGAATTCTTATTTATTAAGGATTTTTAGGTTTTATTGTTTTTAGTTCAATCATTAGGTTAGGTATAAAATAAAAATGAGTTACTTGGATAATTTAATTCAAACTAATTATTAAACGCTAAGTATTTAATGTAGCTTTTGAATTGCTTCCTTTTTTCCCCCTAGTTATCTATATTAGGATTAGCTTTTGCAGATGCTCACAAAATTAGGTTATTATAGGTGCACATCAGCTGTATAGTTTTGAGTGATATTTATTTTATTATGTTCCATACCAGAAAACATATATTCACAAACATATTTTGATTCAAATTTTCAGGTTTTTTGTTCAAGACAACCCCCACTTCAATAAAATTGTAGAAAATGATTATTTATTATGTATTCAAAATTATTGAAATTTTTAGTAAGTCATCACGTGCCACTGTTACACCTCTACTTTGCCACAATGTGGCATGCGTGCCGCAGGTTGGCCACCCCTGCCTTAGAATATGAGTTATATTGAATAGAAAAAAGACTGAAGGGAAATTTAGAATAATTTTCTTCATACTTTCTTGAAGACATAAAGATATATTAGACTCTTGTAAAATTAATAAATTTTACATTTTATTGCTTAGTAAATATATATATTTTAAATGTTTTTGGAACTATTTGTAGACATTCTTTGTTTTGTTAATATGCTTGATATATTCATAATTCTATTTTAGGAGAGGTATAGTTATATTTGTCCTGATATTGCCAAAGAATTTGCAAAGTATGATCAAGAACCTTCAAAATGGATGAAAAGATATGAAGGAATAAATGCAATAACTCAACAACCTTTTGGTGTTGATGTAGGATATGAACGTTTCTTAGGACCTGAAATTTTCTTCCATCCAGAGGTGATTATTTCAATTTTTTTATGAATGTTTTTACAATTCAAAAGAACTTATATATATATATATTTAATTCAATTAAAAGAGGAAACACGGGGAAAGTAAATATACAAATGATAATCGATTTCTTTTATTCAGAAATAATATCTTTTTATAGCATTTTTAAAGCATATTGTACACAAATATATTGATGGTATGTTGCAGGTGCAGTGTTTCTGGCATCCAAATCCTCTTCAACAGTTGTGAAATTGTTTTTTAAAATCTACAATTAAATGAATAAAAGTTGTTTTATCCTCAAAGGAAATTTTATTTAGGGTCGGTCACCTTATATATAGTTTTTCATTGAAGTTGTGAAGTAAATTACAACAGAGTTATCAAATTTTTTTTAAAAAAATTATAATTTTATGATGGGATAGGAGAATTTCCTCCATTCTGCATTGATTTATTGCTTAATAAAATATAATTTGAATAATCCATGATGGATAATTTGCAACAGATAGATTACATGAAGCTCTAATTCTCATTTTTACTTATTTCTAGTTTTAATGATCTCTTCCTCAAATGCTGGTTTTTCAATTAAATTACATAAATATTTTGTATCTGTAAATCATAGATAAGAAATAAAATTTTATTATTACATTATACTTAAATTATATATTTCTTTTATATATAGTTTTGAAATTTAAAATAGAATTGATGAAATTTGTAAAAAGTGCTCTCCCTCAAATGATTTTTTGGGTTATTTAAAATATGTCGTACAAGTAACCTATTAAAAAAAGACTTGACTTAAAAGCAAGTAGATATATAATGTTAAGTGAAGTAAACATTTTGTTTTCTTCACTTGTAACAAATAGATGAGACAGAAACCCATATAATATTTTTAGAAAAATCCAAAGGTTATCAGTTAAATGACTTCAAAACAGTACATCAATAGGCTTCTGGAACATGCTGTCTTTTTTTTAAGTCAGTTAACTCATTTTGAAACCTGAAAGAAGAAAATATTATGCAATCGAAATGCACTTTTTACAGAAGTTATAAGATTTTAAATTGACTACTCACATAAAAGGCCTTTTTATTAAAGCATCCTATAGATTCAGAAATATATATTAACTTCAGAATTGTCTATTCACAAAAGATTTTTAAAAGACACTAGCTTATAAGATTGGGAGAAATGTTTTTTATTATGACACAACTAGCACCCATTGTCTTTTTTCTTCTATTTTCCTCTTCTTGACCAAGGGAAATTTAACTCACAAGGGGAGGACACAGCTAAGGAAATTCATTTGGGGATGAGACTTTGTATATTAGTAGTACTCCCTTAGGGTGTTCACCCCCGATGTAACTCTGACAAATGGCCAGTCAACTTGGAGAAAATAGCCTTCGAAATTCATGCTTAGCTTATATACAAGTTATTTCTCCCTTTCTTCAGCGTCGCCGTAGTGTGGATAGCAAGATAATGGAGTAGCATACGATAGGTGATGGGCTCGAATCTCACGATCGGCTAACTTTCAGTTTTAATTTCTTTTTCTCCAATTGATTTTAGAATTAAATTTATTTTTTATAAATGGCTCATTGATTATTAAAAAATATTCTATATAATTATAGAAACTATTTTACTTTTTAAAATACAAAACAACTAATAGTTATGATAATAATACTTATAATTAAATAATAAAGTTAAATAAATATAAGTAAAAAGTTAACTTTCTCTTACAGAATCTTTTATTACATACATGAACCTGAATGATAATTATTAAAAACATTCAGAACAATTAATTTTTTGACATCTGGCACAATTAATAAAAAAAGAATTACTTCAAGAACAACATTTTTAAGAAGTTCAGGTGGAAAACAAATGTCATTTACACTTTAAAAAATTTCTCTATCTTCAGAAAGTTTTGCCACGTACCAAGCATATCGAATAATTTTTTCAAAACTTGGCGATGACAATTAATGATCAACAATTGATTGAGTTTTAATGGGGTCTTCTCGTGAATTTATTTCTCGATTCTGTTCGATTAGGCATGTAGAATTTTGAAAATGCTTAGGAAGATTTTTTACTTGCCTATAAAAATAAGCCAGAAATAAACTAACAAGGTTATATTGTAAAAACAGTGGGAAAATTGGCAAAAAATTTTAAGTAATAGTGTAATAAATCCGTTACCCTACTGATATCTCATTTTAGTGGAGCATTCTTTGTTCTTAAAAGAATAAGACCTGCTCCTTAAAAACAGCTGCCTTTCTCTATGTAAAATTTATGGCCATTTAGATGTAAGGAATAATTTAAACAATGCAATTAATTAGATTTTTATGACAGAATTGTAGTTACAATATATTATTTATTTTTGTATTTTAAAAAGTAAAATAGTTACTATAATTTTAATAGAATACTGTGGTGGTTGTGGAGTACTGCCGTCGCTATATGACATTGGTAGCGGAGAGGAACCAACAGAGCGCCGAGTGGGTCCGTCGACTTTTGCTGCGCCAAGTGAGTCTGGCGACTTTGCTGCACCAAGTGAGTTTTTGACGACTTTGCTTGCTCTTCTTGCAGGTAGATGGCACCATGACACATCAGAAGATTTTTGCGGGTTTTTTTTCCAGCCGAGGTCACCAATATCGGAGGTTTTGAACTCGGTACCTTCCGATTCGTAAGCGCGTAACTTACCACTAGACAAAAGTGATCACTCCTGTCCGGAGGCTGTTACTGGTTTATTTAGATTTTGCCACAGTACTCCCCCACCAGTGAGTCGGTGGATAGGCGAATGAATGAGATGTTTGTTATGCGAGCGTGAGAGTTGCTACTATTGCGTCAAGTGAGTCTGACGACTTTGCTGCGCCGAGCGGACCCACTCCACGCAGCAAAGTCGTCGAACCCTCTCGATGCAGCAAAGTCATCAGACTCACTTGACGCAATAGTAGCAACTCTCACGCTCGCCATAACAACAAATATCTCGTTCTTTCGCCTATCCACCTACTCACTGGTGGGGGAGTACTGTGGCGAAATCTAAATAAACCAGTAACAGCCTCTGGACAGGAGTGATCACTTTTGTCTAGTGGTAAGTTACACGCTTACGAATCAGAAGGTACCGAGTTCAAAACCTCCGATATTGGTGACCTCGGCTGGAAAAAAAAATCTTCTGATGTGTCATGGCGCCATCTACCTGCAAGAAGAGCAAGCAAAGTCGTCAAAAACTAACTTGGCGCAGCAAAAGTCGACGGACCCACTCGGCGCTCTGTTGGTTCCTCTCCGCTACCAATGTCATATAGCGACGGCAGTACTCCACAACCGCCACAAATACCATTTAATAATCAATGAGCCATTTATAAAAAATAAATTTATTTAATTCTAAAAATAAATAATAAAATCAATTGGAGAAAAAGAAATTAAAACTGAAAGTTAGCCGATCGTGAGATTCGAATCCTTCACCTATTGTATGCTATTCCGTTATCTTGCCATCCATGCTACGGCGAGGCTGAAGAAAGGGAGAAATAACTTGTATGTAAGCTAAGCATGAATTTCGAAACCTATTTTCTCCAAATTGACTGGCCATTTGGCGGAGTTACATTGAGGGGTGAACACCCTTAGGGAGTACTACTATTACACGAAGTCTCATTCTCAAATGAATTTCCTTAGCCGGCCCCTCTCCTTGTTAGATGGACTTAACTGATTGAAGCTGTATGTGTTTCAGTTTAGCAAAATCATCTCTGTCGTATACAATAATGTAGTAATTCTCCATTACATTTTTCCAATTGAATGCAGTTAGGAATTTGATCTTAAACTAATTTCTGGTTTACATAAAGCTCTTTATCAAGAGGTTTTATTGGTAAAATTGATAAAAAAAATTTTACCATGTTTGGTTTATATATACATACTGATTGGCTTCAACAATTCAAAGCGATTATCAGTAATGTGCATTCAAACAAGCAGTGGTTTCTTCTAATATTATCAATGTTATGTAATGAGCATTTAGAAGACTAGATTTTGATGTAGATGAAAATAAGGTAAAAATCAATGATCCTGTTCTATACTTAAGGAGAGTGATATTCAAAAAAGGGAGAGGGAGAACTGTTTAAAAAATAATAAATCCTGAAATATTTTTCTTACTTTACATTTTTCAAAATTTAGTTTTAGAATGTTAGATCAAATTTTGGATGTTATTAGGGTTTATGGTAACACAATTAAATATTAGTTTTAAAGTATGTATTAATAGTATAAGCAAATTTTCAATATTTTGAATTGCGTGTTTTATTTTTTAAACTCTTTATTTATATTGACATTTGCTATTAAATAGTTTCTGTCTTGTGTTTTACAGTGATATGCAATTATTATACTTTAGTATGATGTATGTGATAATAAATATTATTAAAACTTAATAAGGGAATCCAAACTAATCTTCTGAGCTTTCCAAACTAACAATTGTACAGATGCCATATATCATCATTTTCTCATTCCTCTAAGAATAGAAGTTTAATTTAAAACTCATACTAACTATGGTAGTAGAAAATTTTTGATTAAAGAGACAAACAAATTTTTTCAAGATCACTAAAACTTTATTCTGAATTTCTTTTTCTTAACTGTCTAACTTTCTGCTTGACAGAACATCGCCATTCACAGAAAAGAAATAATTATAAAGTTTTAACAAATTTAATTGAATATTTATTTATTATTTGCTGATCTTTAAAAAAGCATTTTTATGTTAACAGTAATTTTTTGTTCCTTTTTAAGAGAATGATAAACTTTAATGTTAACCATTGGTAGAGAAAAATTAAGATTTCTAGTATTCTTTTTTTTTCAGACTTAATGTATGATTTTTAAAATTTAGTTATATGTGACATGTGAAAACTAAATAATATCTGATTATATTTTTATATTATAAAATTAGATAATTTCAAGTAATATGCATTAATGCTGTAGTTATGTTGTTTTTCAAAGATATCTATTTTTACTTCCTATCTTAAAACTTTTCCGTAAATATTGAGAAAAACGATACCACATCAATGTTATTACTTGTAACTTTGCATTTCACAATTTATATTTGTGCATACTTATAACATTCTTAGAAAATCTCAATTTTACTGATGTTTTTGTTTTAACTTTTTAATACTATGTAATATTTTCTTTTACTTATATTATGCATTTCATTTTAGTTTGCAAATCCAGATTTCATGGTTCCAATTTCAGAAATAGTAGATACCTGCATTCAAAGTTGTCCTATTGATGTTAGGAGACCACTATATAAGGTAAAACAAATGTAAAATTTAATGTGATTTAATCACATGCACCATTTTTACAAATCTCAACTGTCCAATCTTTTTTTCTAGAATATAGTATTGTCTGGTGGTTCAACTATGTTCAGAGACTTTGGCAGGAGATTACAACGGGACATTAAAAGAGTAGTAGATGCAAGATTAAAACTTAGTGAATCACTAAGCGGTGGGAGAATTAAGGTAAGCTTAATAATATATGTATGATTATCAATGTGACTTGAATTGGTTAAAAATAAGTGTAATCACAACGAATCATCTTATTAGCCACTTCATTTTAAATAGAACCTTTCTCCAATAATTTTTAGTATAGTGACAAGAAAAAAAATTGAAATGTAAGTAATGATATCAGTTGTATTGTAGATAATCACAATTGTTGTTGGGGAAATTATTGCAAAACCTATGTATATTTAGTACATAGCCTGGTATAATATTGTGTCTGAAAATTAAATCCTTCGTGTCTATTTACTTTTTTATGTTGCTACCATATAGGTTCAACTGGTATTCATATGTTACTCTCTTTATTTTGGAAGCATAGAAATTATTTTATATTTCTTTAATTTAAAGGTATTCCTCTTGTCTATTTGGTGTTTTTTGTATGTGCAAAAAAATTTGTATACATATATTGCATATAATTTTTCTATTTGTAACCTTTTTTGATAATTTTCATTACTTTATTTCAACAAGTTCATAATTTTCTTTTAAACTTGTTCAAATAAAGTAAATTTACTGCACTGGATATTTGTTTAAAATTCACGAGCATTCTTTCCTCTAAATAAAATACGCTTTAAATAAAATTAGTGAATTATGTGTATTAAATTTCTATAATTCAATATTTCATAAGTTTAATTTATGGCATACTTATAAAATTCATTTTTGTGTTATTTTTTAATGAAATATCCAAGATTATTTTTTTTGTCTGGATCTCTCTAGAAAAAGTCTTATGCATTAGTATTTAGTCAAGGAATCATCAAATAGTTTCAGTACTTTTCTATTACTATTAAATTTTGAGTATCATGGTTAACTGAAAGTATCATAATGATTTATGGATTGCAAATTCAGAATTCTTCTTGAAATCCTTGTTTTAAATAATTTAGGATATTGTATGATAAATTCACATGTGACTTGTTACATGCAGTATTTTATAAAATTTGGGGGATTGAAGTTTTTGCTGTCATCAGTTATCTCTGTCAATTGTATGTGTATTAAAATTACAATTCATTGACAAAAGTTATCTAAATATGCAAAAAATGCCCATTGAAGAGAAAGCCCCAATTCAATGAATTTCTTGATATATTAAAATATTTTACCATCAAAGCTTCAACAAAATCTTATTGAATTTATATACTATTTATTTCCCTCCTTTTTTCTTCTGAAATAAATTGTTTCGTAACTGTTTATTCTTTTTCTCATACTTCAAAAGGCAGCATTGAAAGCTCTTTATTTTAATGTATTGAGTGTACAATTAAGTTTAAAGGGGGGGGGGTGAAATGAGGTGTGCAAAAGTAAATTGTTTACTCAATTTATTACCCCTCTCTATGCTCTACTTTTCCTTATCTTTCTGGCAGAATACAATTTCTGAATGGAAAGAATGACTAGTCTTTAATCAAGGCAATCCAAACATCAACTTTTTGCATTCTTTGTTAGAACAGGGGTGCTGCATAAATAGGACATGAATCAATGATTGAAATAAGCATTAGTTTAAATGAGCTATGTCTAGAGTCATATCAAGTTGGAAAGGATATCACATATAAGTGTTTTTAGAATAGCTTTTGGTTGGGTATTTCAACATGGTGTTTAAGCATTGTCCTGCTACAAAATTACTTTATGCTTTACTTCTATTTTAACCTTTTCTCCTTTAATATTCTGCTCTAACACATCAATTGTATTTGGTAGTGATCCACCATGATAGTTTCATTTAATTTTAGCTGCTCATAATGTATTATACTCAGCTAATTCAACCAATTACAGAGCATAAACTTTGATTCATAAATATTTGGCTTTGTCATTGATGTTGGTAGCCTATAATTTCTTATGCTTTAAGTTGTTGTTACAAATCCACTTTTCTTCACCAGTTACAGTTCCTATTCAAAACTCTTCAATTTTTGCCTTTGGAGAAGCTGTTTGCTGGTGAAAAATTTTCTATGCCTCTTTTTTTTATTCATACACCTAAATTTCCTTGCTTATGAATTATTCCCTTGACTTAAGGCATAATGAAATTGAAGGTTGGGTCATTCCCATAGGTTCTTTGAATTCAGCAAACATTTGAGACAGGTCTTTGTTCAGTAATGTGTCTGGTTCTGCATCTTCAAACATTTCTGGCATTTGTGCACATTTTCTGTGGCAAAATCACTATTTTTGAACTGTCTAAACCAGTACTTACATGTTAAAATTGATGGTGTAAGTCTCACAGTGACTTTTATCTGCTTTTTTTTTTAATGAAAGCAAAAAAGTAAAGCTTTATGCTTGTGTTCTGTTGGCACAAAAGTCGACATATTTTGAGTTAAAAAAACTATTTATGCTTAGACATAATAAAATGTATTGAAAGGAAAAGCCCAATGATGGTGCTTTAATGAGAAGGTTATGATTTAATGTGATTTAATACTATAACACTTTTTTTTCTTGAAAATCCTTTAAAACTTAAGTGGTATTTGTTAAAGGTTTTTCAAAATCTGTTTTATTTATCTATATTGGATATATCATGTATGATATTTTGAATAAATCCAAAAATAAATACATATTTGAAAGTTTATTTTTCGAAAACTTGATATGAAATTTGGTTTTTAAAATATGAACACATAAAAGCGCCATTGACTTATTTCATTCAACACTATATTTATAGTTATTAAAAAATTAATGTTAAATTATTAAAAATCACTCTAAAAAGATTTCTGCTTTTATAATTATTTTGTTTACATGTTGAATAATTTAATCTGCATTTTTTTATTTTAAAATTATTGATATATATATATATATATATAAGCAAAGTTAGTAATTATGTGTAATTTTATGTTTTTTCTTTTTCCTTTTAGCCAAAACCTATTGAAGTTCAGGTTATATCACATCATATGCAAAGATATGCTGTATGGTTTGGAGGCAGTTTATTGGGGTCTACAGTAAGGATATTTAATCTTTTTACAGTTTTTTGCTGTTGTATAAAAAAATAATTCACTAAATCATTTATTTTTTATAAACAAGCAAATCTTGCTTTCTATCTTTAAATTAGGATTGTACAATTGTGAATAATAAATTGAAACAAAAGAGCTACAGATATATTTAAATTTAATTATATCTGTCACTCAAATAATCTTAAAATGAATTAAAACATTAAAATAAAAAAATTTATTATTTTAACAGATACTTAAACTTTGTATTGCTAATATCTCTTATTTTAAAACAAGTTAAAAATATAACAAAACATTTTAAAGAATAGAACATTTATCAACAGTTGCTTCTAATGTCTTGAAAGCTCCAAAATGTAATATGAATTTATCATAGAGAGATGCTTTGAAAATTGTTTATGCTTGTAAACCAATATTGTTAGTTTTAATAACTACCTAATATAAACTTCCATCTCTAGTTTATATCTACCAGGTATGAACAACAAAATCTCTTTTTAAGGCTATCTTCACCAAATGTACAAGAGCAAAAGCTAAACTCAAAGCACATTTTCAGGCATAAAAATTTGCAAAATTGTATTTCATGTAGCATAACATATGATTTCAAAATAATCGATAATTAATTTTTTTTAATTTTTATTTTAACATGCAAAGGTATGGCACATTTAGCATTATGGTATAGCAGGAAAAATACGAAACACATTTTATACCAAAAAAAAAATCATCCAACTCGGATAAAAATAAGTAGTATAATAAAATATGCTGCTCTGTATAGGATAGGGAAAGCCAGAATGTAATATTAATGTTCTGAATCCTCTTCGTTATGCATAGACAGCCTTAACATCTTTTACTGCTTAAAACATACTTAAAATCAGAAATGAAATTCTGTCGCAGGCATTACAATTACCTGTTAATACCTGTTAAAATAAAAAAGTGTGGACACCTTTTAAGTTTACTTAAAACTGATTTAAACTAAGCATTTGGGACATATCAAGTTTTAAAAGACCAAGTTCTTATAGATGTAGTTACGTAGCTGTAAGTTAAAAAGATAACCAAAACATGAGAAAATTATAATTGGTGGTGTCTTTAAGTACTGATATTAAATGTTTGCAATTTGAAACAATGTTTTTTTCTTTTCTATTTGTTTGTAAATTTTTGTTAAAATTTTCTTAAAGATTTTGTGTATCTTTTCAGTAAAATTACTAATGTGTGTATTATTTTCCACAATATTTAGCAATTTTTATTTTTTTCAGCCTGAATTTTATCAAGTGTGTCCAACTAAAGCTGCCTATGAAGAATACGGACCTAGTATTTGCCGTCATAATCCTGTATTTGGTGCCATGACATGAAAAAGAAGTACCATAAATACTAATTACATACATTCATAAAGATTGTAATATATTGAAAGTCTAACCTTTAAAAAAACATTGCTTCTGAGATTACAGTTAGCTTCCATTATGGACTGTGATGTGTGTTACATAAGGATCAAATTCTTTGCAAATTCCCAATCAACGATATTGCTCATATACTATTGAACATCTATAATATATGACTTTGTTTTTTTACAGATTTTTTTTAATGAATAGTTATCAGTCATATGCTGATTTATCAAAAGAATCATCTAGTAATTGATTATACTTTGTAATTACTTTTCACTTGTAATTTTTATAGAAACTTCATTTATTGATTATATCAAAATAAACTCGTTTTCTTTATTGTTTGAGTAAATTATTTTTTTACTATATCCACTGAATTTTTTTGAACATAAACATCTATATTTAGAATATTATGAAATATGTGCAAATATAAAAAAAGCATTCAATTTTTATGTTGATACCTAAAATGTTACTTTTCCTCAAAGCACCATACGTAATCATTGAGTTTTAAAAACAGATGCTGCTATTTTTGTAAAATATATTAAAAGAGAGACAGACAGAAAAAGGACCCTTTTAAATGAAGAAACTAAAAAAATTTTTGAATATGTTTGTAATTTAGAGAAATTATTTGAAAGGTGTGAATTTTTTTGATTTCAACATCTTTCTTTCCTCGTACAATTCCACCTGCCCCCAGATTTAGATTATTTTTCCTGACTTTTGTCCTAATTATGTTACGAAAATATAAAAAAAAGCAACTAAATGTCAAATTTTTAAATATTTGGGAAATATATTTGTTTTTTTACGTTGGAGATTTAATTTTATTGTACACTGGAGTTGAAATGGGGGCAGAGTTTTTTTTATTGGTTGAGTCTTTCATCTTTTAGTTGATTGTTTATTATGGAAAAGTATTTTTGTAAAATCATTTTTATTTTGGAATATTTTAGCTTAGAAAATTAATGAGTAAATGAAACCTTAATTTTCTAATTGTTTTATAGTTCAAAATGTTAATAAAAACTGTGTTATTCTCTAAAACATGCAGTATGAAAACAGTGTTTCAGTGCAAGAATTTTTACAAAAAGGCAAGTACAGGTGTCCTTTGTATAATACAGTCAACTTGTACCATGTTTTATTGAAACCATGTTATACGAGAGTTTTTATTTATTTAAATTATTTTATTAATTATGTATGTACATAATATAAAGGAGGGCAATATGTATCATGTTGTATCAAAACCGAGTTGTATGAAACTTTTAAATAATAAATCAAGGCAATTGTGTTCTGTGATATATCGAAATCAAGTGTTAACTTCCAAGTTTTTAATCCAAAACAAAAAAAAATATTAAATACAAAAATTATAAATCCTACAAAAAATATTTTTGTAAATAATTATTATTACAAAGTAAATAAACAGCTATTTAGACTCACAAAATTAATTTGCATTATCACTTTCATCAGAAATTTACAGCTACTCTTTTTTTTTTAAAATCAAAGTTGGTCAAACTTCTCTATTATTACAAAAGTTATCTGACGTAGTTGCAATGACCTGTCTGTTTCAATCTTACAGATCTCTTAAATTTTCTGCTGCATTACTGAAGTAATAAAGTTGAGAATTCTCCTAATTGAATACAATTGGGGAAAAAAAATATCCAGTTGGGAATTCCCTTGATTGAACGAAAATGATATTCAATTTTTTAAAATTGTGTTGTATCAAAACTGTGTAGTATTAAATTCAAGTTTTGTGCTGTGTAATATTGAACCTGTGTTATAATAATTGCAAATTTTGCACCCCTGTAGTATCCAAACTGTGTTTTACAAATACTGCTTTATATGACGGACATCTGTATATCAATTGCTTAATATTTTTCCTTTACTTTTATTGGATTGAAACAATTTAAACTTGTTGACAAATTTAATACTTGTGTATTTTCTTCTAATCTACACTAAATAATATTTGGGATTTATTAAGAATATATCAAGCACAATTGGAAAAACTGTGACACAGTTGAAATATTAACACATTATAAATGCCAGAAATACATTTTTAGGTATTATTTTTGTTTTGCACTTATATAAATAGAAAACTAAACTGTGGAACTATAGATTATATATTAGATAAATTTTCAAATGAGAGAGAATATTTATATCAAATCCTTTCGTAGTACGATGTAGTTTTGTGATTTTGTATAATGTGGTCCCCATTAATATTTGGTAAAGTACTAGATTAATTGAAAAAGTATTACATCTAATTGTGGTAGCATAATTTTGTTTTCAAATTATGATAATTTTATTTATTTATTTTTTTGTAAAGTTTGTGAAGGAGGTAAAATTATAAAGATGTATCTGGGTTCTCTGAGAAGAAAAAAACCCATTATTCTAGGAGCAAATTTAATTAATCCAGTTTTTACCGTACCAATGCTTTTCATTTAGAAATTTTTATTCATTTTAAATTTGAATATTCTTGAGACTATCATCCTTTGAACTTTATTTTCTTTTGTGAAGATGAGTAATTTTTTAAATCCTTTTAATCACTTTAATAACTGCCACTATAAATTTTTTTCTTAAATTTTGTTAGCTGTTATAAATATTTAAATCTTAACATTTTTTTTTTTCTAATTGTAATTCTGATTTTTCTCTTTTTAAAAGTTATATTTCAGAGCTGTACAGCACCTTTCAAAACAGATGCATAATTATAAATAAATCTGAAGTTTGTACTTGTATTTTTCACTTCTTTCATAATATTTCTATTGAAAAAAATCTTTAAAAGTCTTAGTTCTTTATTAAATTTATAACATTAATTTATTCACTTTTTATTTATTTCATTAAATGTTTTATTCAACACACTCCAATTTCTTTTTTTATATATACATGCATCTTTTTTAAGCCTATTAAGTTATGTCTGCTTTTTTCTATCTGTTTGATTTTATAAATAGAGGGTTTTTTTTATGTGTACTTAATAATATTTATTTAATTTTAACTCTCAGCTCTTAATTTTACTGTTATGTATTTTCTAATAATTTGAATTTTTCAAATATCAAAAAATTCTATTTTAGATAATGTAGTGAAATATGTATTAGCCACCAAGGAATGTCATACTTGACAGCTTTTCAAATTAAAGCATTGCTGTGTTGATTGATTTTGTACAAATGTTCAATCAATCCAGTCCATTATATATATATATATATATATTCATAACATAGTTCCTTGGTGGCTCAAACTATTCTTTGCATAGAAAATTTGTTTGTTTGTTATGTTCATTATATTTTTGTGTGTTATGTAGGTGGTTTTAAAATTGTGTTTGATATTTTATTTTGTGAAGCTGCTATGTGTCTGTCAAAGAGCTATGGTTTTATCTTTAGAAAAAATTAACTCAAAATTTATCAGTTATTTCATTTAATTTTTTTATTACTATCTTTATTTTTGTTTTTAAATGATTTTAAAATAAATGATAGTTTATTTGTCTTTTTTCCCAATATTCTTAGCAATAATGTTATGTATTAGCATGGTCATTTTCTATTTTAAAGAACCAATACTATAGTATATTAAAATTTAATTATAGCTTTGACAGGTTTTCTCTGTAATATCTCATATTTGTGCCTTCAAGTTTGGGAAAATTGTGTATGTTATATGTGCTAATGTTTTAGTGGGATATATTGAAAAAATAATGCTGTTTGTTTTTCTGCGTAAATTATTGTAACTGATTAAAGATTCATGATTGTCAAATGAGATGGTGGAAAAAAAAACTGTAATTCTGTAAAATAAAATAGTAAATTTTATAAATATTATTGGATTTTTCATTGTGAAAGAATATTTGTCATGTATGAAAAATTTCACTATCCAGTGAAGTATGTTCTCTTTAAAAAAAATTGGTAAATTTATTTGGAACTTGGAAGTATTTCTCTTAGCACGCATGCCCTGAATTTTATAATCAGGTGATAGGAAAATCGTATACAACAAACATTTGCTTTAGTTAGAAACATCATCATATAAAACAGCTGCTTATGAAGTTAAGTTCCATGTATGGAGAATTTCATTTCAAAATAATATGTTTCATTAAACATTTTATAATTTTTTAAAACTCAAATCAATTTATATAAACTAAATTGAAATCTGTTTCATAACGGGGTCTATGAAACATTTAAAATCTAAAAATGTTAACATATCTTGTATTAAAAATTTCTTTGCTTAATACTGAAGAATATGATTGAAATTTTGTTGCTTTTTTTTCTTTTTTGGTTGGAAACTTTCAATAGCAATATTACAGTTTGATTCCATTACAATATATAGAGAACTGCATATATGCATTTAGCTGCATATTTTGCTATTCTCTTCAATCTACAAATTTTTTATTCACATTTAAAATATATTCTACATTTTCTCTTCTATACTTCAATAACCAGTAAATTTTGAACTTAAGCTGCTAATGTGAAGAATTGTATATATACTAACTGGTTTTAAATTTTAAGGGCACGGTATGATAGACGATGCATATTGCTACCACGTGAATTATGAATAGTGATGCAAGATTTCCACACACACAAGTTTGGACTTCATTCTCTGACATTAAACTTAAAACAACTTTATATGTATGTAAAGCAATCCTATCTCAGAGATTTTGTTATCAGTTTTTTTTTCATTCTTTTTTCAAGATATTGTTAATCTTTTTGCATATAAAGGACACTTTTACCATAATTGTTATAAATGGAATGGCTAAAGAATTGATTTTAACTCTACTCTGGTGTCCAAAAGTTAAGCATAAATCTTAAAATGCGAAAAACATGGAGTAAATATTCATAAAATTATTCCAAATTTTTCTTGCGGATATTAATTAGGTGAAGAAATATTGAGGTTATGGCAAAACTTTTCAGTCGACTACGTCCTGCGCGAAACACCGGTGCATGTCGGAACGCGGCGAAACCGATTCACGCAGCATAGGCAGTTCAGACAAGTTTCGTGCAACTGCTGTGCGAAGGAATGTTGTTAACCATCAAACAAGGTGAATGATGGCACAAAGACGCCAATTGGACATGTTTACGAAAGGAAGAATCGTTGGAATGCTGGAATCCTCACGATCACAAACCGAAGTGTTTCGAATTCTGAATGTGGACCAGTCTGTGATCTCAAGACTGTGGCAGATGTTTCAAAGAACGGGAGATGTTACCCGACAACCAGTATCAGGTCGACCAAGAGTCACAACCCCTCGCCAAGACCGATATCTGGTAATAAGTGCGCGACGTCAGAGGGGCAGTACTTCCAGAATACTGGGTTCGGCGCTCACAGTCGCCACAGGAATACGAATTTCAAGACAAACTGTTTACAGGAGACTCACTCATGCTGACCTGTATGCCAGAAGACCAGCAGTTTGCATTCCCCTCACGTCTGCGCATAAACGCGCTCCTTTGAACTGGAGTTTGAAACATCAACATTGGAGTGTGTGAGAGTGGGCCAATGTGATGTTCAGTGATGAGTCCCGGTTTAGTCTGAGTGGTGATTCTCAGCGGGTAACAACATGGAGAGAACGTGGAATACGTTTTGAACCAAAAAACAACAGAAAGACATCATTTTCTATCAAGGGGAGTAATGGTATGGGTAGGCATCATGATGGACGGCCGCACAGACCTCCATTTCTTTGACACGGGGTCTGTGACTGCTCAAAGATACAGAGAAGTTCTTGAGTCTTATGTTCGCCTGTTTAGAGGTGCTGTCGGTCCTGACTTCATATTCATGGATGATAATGCGCCATGTCACCGAGCGGTGCTGATTGATGATTTCCTTGAAACGGAAAACATCTAGTGCATGTCGTGGTCTGCGAACTCCCCTGACTTAAATCCTATCGAGCATGTATGGGGTATGCTCGGGAGACAAATTGCAGCCCTTTCGCACCCAATAAGCTCCATTACAGAACTGAAGAGAGCTCTCCAAGAAGCTTGGAACCGTTTGAGCCCACAACTCATTCATCATCTCATAGCAAGAATGGTAAATTGCTGTGCAGCGTGCCTGGCTGTCAGAGGTGACCACACGCCTGATTAAATTGCAGCATCAGTATTTTATTTAATGTTTTCTTTCATTTTTTCTTTAAAGTGTGAATCTTTGCTATGCTCAGTTTTCTTTCAAACTGCTACTTTGGATAATAAAATTATCATTCTTTTGATTTGCTTCCTTATTTTATAACCATTTTACACTCGCATATCACGTTTCCCGCCATTCTGATTTGCAGTTTCTTCTTTATTCACATAATTATCGATTATGCTTAACTTTTGGACACCAGTGTATTGAGAGATGGAAAAAAAAAATTACCTGAAGAAATTGTTTGCTAAGTTCTTTCTTAATAAACTTCGAAATATTATGTTTTGAAATAGAGTACGGAACAGGTGAAATATAAGTTTACATTTATTTTAAATATTTTAAAACGTTCTACGAAGATCAACTGTAAAAGACGCAATGGAGCTTATCTAAAACCATGCTTAAAATGTAGAATGAAATTCTGAAGTTTTAGATGAATGAGGGCAACACCCCACTACTAAAAATTTTTTCGTAATATATTAAAGTAAGTCCCTCCTTCCTCTGTGGCTCGACAGCCCATGGTGAGCCTTGACCTTCTCAAGAGCCTTTTCCAGGCTAGCCTTCTTCCTGCTAGTGTTTTCCAATTCTTAGTTTTCAAAACTAGGAGATCTTCTAGGTCATCAATCCATCTAAGATTTGGCCTGCGCTTGCTTTGTGTGCCAATTGGTTGGGCATTGAAGACTTTTTTAGTGGTGCAGTCTTTGTCCATTCTGACAACGTGACCTGCCCATTTAATTCGTTGTAATTTGATGAAGTTAGTAAAGTAAGTATTGATTGTAAAATAAGCGTTCTTCATAATTCATTATCAGGTTTGTTTGGGGGAATTTGTTTCATAGATAAATAATTGGGTCATATTTTAAATGACACTTACTGTTTAAAATTTACGTCAGAGGAAGAAACTTTTACTAAGTACATCCTATTAACTGACACATTCACGCTAGCGTGAAGACTTTGAGTCAGGACAGATTCTGCTGTGTCTGCCTTCAGTGGAAACAGGCAGCCATAGCGATAGCAAACTCGTGACCGACATCACATGGCATTCGAATCCCATACTCAAGACCTGCAGCCTAGAACACTGCTGACTATGAGCTCGATGCCAAGACTACCGGGCCTTTTGAACGCTTCCTACTGCTTATATATTTATATTTTTTGGACGTTTTCCCCAGTTACGTATTTCTTCCCCACTGAATGCACCTCTAATTACTGCAAGTATTCCTAGGAATTTAGAACGTCGATCGATGTTTGAACTGATAATCTACGTTTACACCAACATGTTAATTTTGAGCATAAAATGAAGTTTGTTCAGTCTTGCTACACGGCGATTCTTAATAGAATCAGGACAGAATTATAAGTATTCATAAGCCTATCTTTTGCTAGGAAATATTGGTTAGAAATTAAATTCATATAAATGTAAACATAACGGTTGACATTAGTATCTTCAAACATTACACTATGGAACCGTTCAGTTGTGAAATCTGTCGAGATACGGTTTTTTGTTAAACTCTATTCCGTAGATTCTAAAATGTAATCGGGAGTACTTTGTATTTTATAAAAGATTTTACTGTTTTATAAATCTGAAACTCTTCGAAACAGAACTATAAAAATGTGGTAGCTCCATTTTCCTTTAAAATCAGAAAACTAATGTCACACACACACATTTATTTTTCCAGAGCCTTGGTTCTCTTGATTTTAATGTCGGGGAACACTAAACACGCGACTTTTTTTTAGTTTGGAACACTTGTGTGTGATACTTTAGCATAATCCTCTAATACGGAATAAACATTAAAGTAGGGGTCTTCAACCCGTGGGCCACAAATGGCCTGCTGAAGGCATTTTAGTGGCCCCTCATTCAAATTTGAAGCAATTCCAAAACAAACAAAAAAATGCCTTGTCTACTTTTTGTTGTAAAAAACTCCATTTTTTCTCTTATTTTTGATATTTAAAACATTTCATTGATGTGTTTGATATCCATTTGAGATAAAATTTTCTAAAAATGTCGGAATTTTTCCAAAATTTCACTGTATTTTAAGTAATTTTAAATGTAAAAAAATCTGGCTATGCATAAAATTTCAGAAATTTTTGGGAAAAGGCGGATTAACAAGTTTGCTGAGTATTTTAATTCGACTTCCATTTAACTTTTTTGATACCGATATATAAATCTGTAAACACCATCTCTTCCCGTAGAATCGGTTGTAGTCTTGTAAAACAAA
Source organism: Trichonephila clavata (assembly GCA_019973975.1). Classification (NCBI taxonomy): domain Eukaryota; kingdom Metazoa; phylum Arthropoda; class Arachnida; order Araneae; family Nephilidae; genus Trichonephila; species Trichonephila clavata. The sequence goes on from BMAO01033326.1 coordinate 76,452, forward strand.
CCTCCCTTTTTTATATAAATTTCCTGACTACGATATTTTTTTGACAGTCGCGTGGTCCGCGGATCAATCTGAATTTATTGATGTGGCCTGCAGAGTATTGTAAGTTTATAAATTTAACCCGCGAGCGTGAAAGGTTGAAGACCCCTACTTTAAAGCAAAGATAGTGGAAGGCTGTAATAGGGTTGGCAACTTCTGTTTTAAATAGTTACTTTTAAAGTTTATCTAAATTAACATTTTTACAAAAAAAAAATACATAATTTTTTTTAATTCAAGTAAAATACTATACATGAGCTTGGTGATTCTTGCAAATTTAAAAATATATATATATTAGGAAGAAAATATAAATGATAAAAGTCATTCACACACATCTCTTCTACATTTCTCGGGTTCTTAAGTTTGTTTTATTGTTAACAATGATTGTAAATTTTGTTTTTGAAAATATGTGATGTGAAAAATAATATTCATGCATTTAGGGTTTTATTATTATTATTCTGAGACTTTGGTGTTAATTTTTAACAAAGGTTCAGAATTTGTCAGGGATATTTTCAATGAACTAATTATTTTGCTTTGTACTAAATTTTCTTTTTCATTAATTTTTAATCGTGGTCTTTCGTGAAACATTCGATGTGACTTCATCGAGACTTGCAACATAATGAAAACTACAGCTGTAGAGCACGAATAGTTGTATTAAATAGGTCCGTGAAGGTCGCTCATACGGATTTCCCTGCTTTATAGACTGTTAAAATTCTTACTAGTAAAATCAGAATTTCAAAAGTCCTACCTGATAGTTCTATTCTTGTTTGTTAAATGGGCAATATGTCTTTCTCGTGATAAATTGTAGTTAAATAATATAGAGTTTATTTAAACTCAAATATTTTGTTATTCTTCGTGTTGAATTTATTTTTTACTGAATAATTATTGTTTTTTAGAAGTAAAAAGTTCCGAGGTGTTGTTTCGAGAAGTAAAAAAAGCATTCACACACACACATGTGTCTAAAAAATAATAGGTTATTTGAATATTCTGTGTTTTCGATGCTCTAAAGAACATTAAGATAAGTCTGAAACTTTAAAATTCACTAAAGAAAAGTCATTGGCAAATAAAATATTAATTTCGATATTCAGCTAAGCAATGGGAATACAGTGCTTACAATATTACTGTGTTCTGCAAGGCGAATGCAAGGTTGTTTCTAATCATTGTATTCATAAAACTCAGCTTAACTGACGCCATTTCATTATTTGATCAAGTCTCTGATCCTGCGAAGACTGATTACATTTTTTAAAAAAAAAACCTTTATATTATTTATATATTTTAATATTTTCCTAGTTGCTTTCAGTGACACATAAAAGAAGTTTGCATATGTATGCTAATATTCCCCGACAGTAATTTATAAATTTGGGGGGAATTTTCTTCTCTTGATATATAAGCAACATAAAGCAGCAAATGTATACTCATAGAATTGATGAACCAAATATATAACCATTTGGATATTTTACGTGAAATGTAATTTTATTTTTAAAAGGTGTGTAAATTGCATTTTAAAAAAGGGTGTTGATTTTTTTCATTTCCTACTTATTAGTACACACACACACTCTCTCTATACATATATTGTCAAATTTTCAATCGTTAGTAAAATACTTTCTATTCATCAGTGTCGGTTTATTCCTTAAATCTGGGCGCCCATGTTATTGAATGCTAACCAGATTTTCTGCTTTTAAATTTCTGATCCGGCAGTGCAAGGGGCTATATCTCTTCGCAGCTAGGGCCCAAATGAGTTCAAACAGACGTGTCGTATTCATCCATCAAGTTCAAATCATTATTTTAAACTTGAGTGGATGACATCTAGTTAATGCAGTTTTACAAATGTTAATTCATTAATTCAAATTAAAATGAAGAATCGGTAACAATTAGGCAAATAATAGTCCAACACATAAGAGAAATGTAAACGCTTGTTGTTAGCCCAGCGCAATGGACAGAGCTGGATTAATCCACAGATCATGGGGTTCAAATCCACCTGGATGGCCTTTATTTTCATGGAATGTGATTTCTTTTTACCATACTATTGAGGTTATGATAGAATTAATGTTCTATAATAAAAGGTACAAACAAAAAGAGAATAGCCCAACACCATATAAAAGGAAATCGCTATCTGTTTTGACACATCGTGATCGTCATATGATATGTTATTTATTTATATTAATAATTATTTAATAAAAGTAACAAAGAATTGCTTTTTGTTGATCAAGTAGGGAATGGACTAATTTTTATACGATGCTTTCCATGTAATTTATCCAATCCTGTAGAATATTTTAAGCGTTAATAGACACCGTTGTGTTATTTTGCTGATTTCGTTGTTTACTGCTATATACGCATACCGATGTCATTTTGGTAGTCCGTTGATTTTCAAGCGCCGCAGTGTGCGACGTTACATGAAAAATGAGAAGTTTGTTCTCTGCACGCAAACTCCCGCACCATCGCAGCATAATTGCCGCAATGAAAAAGAAATTGATCTACTTCCCATTGTAATCTAAACCTAAAAAGAAGAGAGGAAAATTAAAAGAAAAAGTAATATTTTTCATGTATTCAATGTAAAATGAGATTGTAACTAAATCCTCCTGTAAGAGCTAGAAGCTTTCGCACAGCACTTTGAGTTGCATTACCACTGCAAATTTGCGTGTGATCTACCACTGTGGGTAGTCATGATAAAGTTCTAACTAGAAATGAATAGGATAGCAGAAAAAAGAAGAAAACATATTTATTCGATTCTGGTGGACTGGTTTTAGACGACCAAAACTAACTTAGACGACTAGATAGGGGGAAGAAGTGCGTCAGAATCAGAATAGTTTTATAGTTTACAATCATTAAAATGAAAGAAAAGAAAGTGATCTATTTATTTCACCACCTTTTGGTAGAACACAAAGCGTGGAGACGCCTCATTGTTGACTGGTTTGATGGATAGTGATACATCTATATTGAATAGTATTGTCGATAAATGAAATATTGTTTCTTCATGTGTGTCATTCTGAGTTTTGATAATTCGAATCTTATCTATCTGTAATTAAGAGGTTTAAGTACTAATATTAAGATTCGTATATCACGTAGTAAAGATCATATTTCATAATTTGGGGGGGTATCAAATTAATACAGAGGTTAAAAGAAGGAAGGGTATTCTCAGTACTAGTCATATTTAAAATACCTTTAGGTATCATTAGAGGTTCGTCTCTTTTGAAAACCCTTAGGTAAAATTACATATGCCTTTGTTTTTAAGAAGGATCTCAAGAACTTTAATCGTGAGACTTACAATCATAGGCAGCAATTCATTTCAAAAGTAGCTTTATTTACATTTACTATATAACTAAAAGAACATAAGAAGTTTCACAAGGTTTACTGCATATACTTCTTTTTAATAAATTATCCTATAAAAATAATCCTGTTATAGTATAGCTTAATGTGGTTAACTTTGGCAATAAAATTTCTAAAAATACCAAAAGTGGGGTGGAGGCATAATGTGTATATGTTGAATTGATGCTTGGTAACGGGTCTATTCGTATTCTTACTAACAGTCATCTGAGGGAAAGTTCTAAATTACTTATAGAAAGCCTCCTCTGAAGAAGAAGACGGATATATGCAAATTATGTAGGTTTAAAAATTAAACTTTTAGAGTAAGCAGAGAAGGTTATTCAGGACTGCTAACGATAGCAAGTCCGATTGATTCGCGTAGTGCCAAGAGAACTTAGTATACATAATTGATTAATATAAAATTGACGATTTAATAATGAGGCAAATTTGATTAGATCAAATTGAATTAGAAGGGGTACGTCACAAACGTATAGATCCACATGACCTTTCAATATCTCGTCTAGCCCTGTCGATTGTATTCACATATTAGTAATCTGTGACGACAGTGTCCACATGATAATGACGATGTTTCTAGTCAATCAGTTCAAAACTCATGACGGTCATGTCACGATAAAGCAATTCGCGTTTTCCAGCTAATCAGTCTCTATGCACTTTGTTGCACGTTTTCTTAGCAAGAAACTTCTAAATTATCAAAAATAATTCACAAACAATATAAAAATGCCCTTATTTAAAAGGGATGCCTAATAAACTTTTTAATAATCCAAACGTTGATGAAATTTTTCCATAACATTTAAACATCTTCCATTCATAAATATTAAAATCTTCCATAAAGCAACTTGTACAATTAGTTATATTATTCTGATGAGTTCAATGGAGAATCAGCGTTTGTTCTTTATCAATGGACCATCATGAATTGAGCCCATTGGTACATTTTTCGGTTTGAACTGTTGAATTTGTGTCTTCGTTGAGAATTGTTAATAAACAACGCTTGTTTTGACTTTGGCTTTAATCTTCCTTCCGATCCTCGCACTAAGAGATTATGTTGCATATATTCCTTACAAACTTAGAGAAAATACATAATACCACAAAACCAAAAATGCAATATTTTCCAAAATTTTGTAACAATTTTCGGGGAGGAATAAATTTATTACTTATATAAAAATTTTATTTGTCCATGATTGCAAACAACATTTAATTAGCCACCAAAGGGGTTACTATTTTAGCTACCAATAAATTGATCAAATAGTCACTTTTCAATTTTTTATATGTCACAACTCCCGTCTGCTTCCACAAATAATGAGAACTTAATTTGAAAAGTTTAAACCAAAGAAAAATTCATTTTTAGTGCTTTATTCGTTTAAGTATTTTTTTTAAAATAACCTATCCTATTTTGAAATTCTGATGCATTATAAGTTTCTGATTAACAAGATTCTGGCTGAGCTAAACAAAATCTGCTCTTTTCACGTGAATTGTATTCAAAACAGTCATCAAATTTTTTTAAAAATGCAAAACTGTGTATTTTTGAATGAAAATATTTAACTACTCACCATTTTCAAAAAAGAATTTTTAGTCGTAAATAACTATTTTTATTAATTTGTTCACGTAATTTATCTTTAACTATTATAAATTCTCATCATCATCTCCTCTGCTTCATTAGATTTACTGTTCTGAAATAAACCTTCCTCTCCCTTACTGTATTTTTATATCATAGGAGTGAAATATTTTCCTCGTGATTATTTACTATTTATTTCAGGCAGTATTTATATATCTGGAATTCTTCTAAAATTCTTTCTTTATTCGGTAACATTTAATTTTTTCATTTTCCTTTAAACTGAAAAATTTTGAGGACAAATTCACCAATATGATTTTATGTTTCTCTTAAATGTATTACTTTTAGTTTACGACGTAACTCCTATTTTCGAAATTTCATGATAATACTTTCCAAAGTTAAATTTTAATATATATTTTCGATTTTTCGCCTTATTTAAGAATTTCCCAATTATAAAAGGAAAAACGGATTGTCATTTTTCAATTCCTACTATTAGTCACTCTCTCCTATAGTATATATATATCTTGTTTTACAGTGCGGTTTTCCATTTGGTGTTTAGGGCGGCGTCATGGGTCCCGAGGTGGCCAGAAGGGTCGCGCAAGCTGACAAACGCTTGCATGTATGCGGCCTCGATCGTCAAGCGTAGACTCGTAAGCTTGTGCCCTGTAGGCGTAATAAACTAAAATCGGCACTTTGCTGTTCAATTTTCAATCGTTTTTTAGAATTGACTTTATTCATCCAATCATCATAATTTTTAAACTTGTGGATGACACGGATGTCATACCTTTTTCAAATATTACCATCGATATCAACTGTTTTCGACGCCAACATTTGTTCCATTGTTGTAACAATGTAATCATGTTAAACATTACGTGCTTGGCGTCAAAACCAGTTTTTCAGCTCAAACCGGTCTGCAGGTTACAACAATCGTGCGTGACAAATCCATCGTTGTTTTTCAATCTACTATTAGTTCACTCTCCCAAATATATATATATACTGTTCAAATTTCAATCGTTAATAAATACTGTTCATCCATTCAAAGTAGGAATTGACTTAAATATTTTTTTTATATTACTGTTTAGTAATATTTTGATGTAACAAAATTAAGCTAGTATTTAAAAACTTTATCTCAAATCAGCATTTTCTTAAACTGATTTTTTAGCATTAATCAGAAGTACTCATTTGCATCTAATCACTTGATGAATTTTCCTTACCTTTTGATTAATATTGCATAAATCAATTTTCTATGAATCGGAAGTCAGTTTTTCAGGGAGATACCAGGAAAGATAACTCAATTCGAAGTTCAAGCTTCCTTTCGCATCCAATCACACCTCCCGATTCCATAAGATAGAAATCTGTGAGAATCGAAGTGCTACCTGTCACAAAGACAGATGTGCTGCGGTTATAAAGAGGGTCTAAGGAAGGAAATCAAGGAAAAGGTAACTTTTTTCCGAGCCCCCATCTGACGGTCGGAAGAAAATGTATGTCATAGTTATATTTCATTAAAAACAAAGATCCGTAAAGATTTATAGCGACATTCGAATGAGAAATAAATTATTATATGCAATATGTCTTGGATTTTTTTTTTAATAGGTAGACTTGGAAGAGATATCTTTCTGTAATTTGAGTGAGGATCCAAAAGGAAAATGCTTGAAAGTAATAAAAAAAGTTATTTAAAATATGCTTTGATCTGATTTATTTAGTGTAAGACTATAAGTAAATAATTAATAACAATGTAATAGTAACGGTGGATAATATAGCAACTAAATGGCTCGATAATAAAAAAGCGGCAGTTAAAGAAAAACTAAATGAAACAAATCATGTCTTAATAAAAAAATTTATAGACAATACGATTTTTCAAAAATTCGCCGTTTAAGAATTAAACATAAAATATTTAATTAACATAATAAAAATGCCTGATTTTTAAGAAATTGAAAATGCTTAATATTTTGTAACCCTGGATAAAAATATTTGCCTATAGCATTAAATAATTATTGTTTGGGGTTACACCTGTTTTATATTTTCTGTAATTTGTCTTTTTTCGAACATTGACTTGCTAATCAAATTTTAAAAAAAATAATTATATGTAGATGTTTTAAACTTAATTTGAGTACTTTTATTAACTTATTCAGACTACTACACACTGTCGAATTGTGCTGTACAACACCAGAAAAAGCTCAGTTTTATCCGATGTTCCTACGCAGTCAATCATTGTTTTAAAAATTTAAAACACTCTAATAGAGATTAGATATATAAGTTACTTATATTTCATAATATGCTATTTATCACAGAAAATAATCTGATATCCAACTGCTACCCATTTTTCTCGCCAAATAAATCTTTCACGGTCAGTAGCTTTCTATTGGAGATGGTCGCTTTTTACAATGTTATAGCCCCTACTTAGCGAAAATTTACAACTGTTTGGCGGCAAAATCCGTAACAAATGGATATCCAATTAGTTTCTTATCGTATGAACTATTTATTATGTGATTAAATATTTTTATATTATGATATAATATTTGTTAATGCATTAAGAATAATAAGTATTTACAATATATTATACGATTTCACGAGCTCAATAATAAAATCTGTGATCCATTAAAGTCTTGTTGAATTTTTTTATTAAAAAAAAAGATGTTTTATTATCATATGTTATTATATCATATTTAATTTACGTGCGTTGTTAATGGTGCTGATTTAACAAATTTTAACTTCTTTAAGGTTTTCAAACCGAGTTTATTTTTAATATAATTCCATAAAAATCATTTTTTGGACTTAATGTTTTAATCAGATTCACGGATGCTTTTTTAAAGCCGGGTTAGATTTTTCAATTTTTATGAGCATAAACTTAAAAATTCTTTTGAGAACTATGTTTTTCATATTAAAAAAAATGGAATGATTATACTTCTGTTGAGACAAATATTATTCAACCCGTTGCCAACTAATGGCCGCTCAAGCCGAATGAGTTAATAAACAAACATAAATGTAATAAAATTATAGAACACTATATATATAATTTGTAAAATAATTAATTTTTAAAATGAATTTCATAACTTTATATTTATGCATTTGTAATATTAGGAATTTGTATTTTATATAATCTTACTGTATTTATATTTATACTTTTAAATCTGGAAGCAAACATTCTTCAATTTACCAGATTGGCAACAGTCCGTATTTTGTCATCAGACTGGTTGCAACAATTTGATCCTGGCGCAGCTAAGCCTTATGGAATAAAAAGTTGTTCGAATTCTTTGCAGCAAATTTCTATACTTTAACGTTATAGAACCAATTGTTCCATAACACTTCCTTTCCGTATCAAAATATTAAATCTTGAAAATTGATATATTTTGCTTCACCTTAGTGTTTTTTTTTTAATTTTTGAATACAGTTTAAATTTTTTAAACAAATGCTGAAAGAAAAAATAAATTCTAGGATGAATCTTTCTTGTCCGAGTGTCAAGTTACAAAAATTAATGGAGATGTACTCGAATAACATTTGGGTACTTTTTCGTTTCGCAGGTGCAAATTTCACCAACTTAGCGTTATTGGCGACAACACATAATAAAAACACAAAAAAATATTAATATATTAGTTCTCATTGGTTTTTTATCTACTTTTGATGTGTGAATTATGAAAAAGACGTCACTGGCAAGAAAAGACTACGACTTGTTTTAAAAATGTGTTGGTAAAAGGTTACCAGCGGGAATATTCCATTTGGCATCGATTGTATCATACTTAGCGACTTTATCGCCCGCTCCGGCGAAACGGAAAAGTACTAACATTTGCAATGTTAATCGAAAGAAGAGAGAGAGAGAGACACGAATTCAAGAAAATGTACACATTCAGAAAAGTTGACTAATTTATTTTTTCTCTTACTTGTAATGTCCAGTCATAATTTATTAGCTTGTTTTTAAAGTACACAAGAACACAGTACACTTATTATTATCAACTAGAAAACGAAAAAGTATTTCATTAGTAAAACTAGTTTCATTATAATCATCACATCTGAATATGTGATTTACCTTCAGAAGGCTATTTTCAACTTAAACAAAACATATATAAATGGCATTCATTGATCACTAAAAATTCAAAAGTCAAAAGTACTATTATATCACATAAATACCACATATCATACAGTCACATTATCACATTCATACTTCAAAAAAATTTAATAAAATATTTTAAAGTATCTCATTTTTTTAAAGATATGAGCTTTGAATGTATATTAAAAATGAATGAAACCTTTTTTACACTAATATAATTACCAATAGTAATTATTCCATGATACAAGTAACAAAAATTGGTACTTATGTATTATCGCAACAATGCCAACGTTCAAGATAACTCGCCAAGTTGGCAACCCGATTTCTCAAGTGTCGTACAGGCGGAATCGGCAACCATGTGCTTCGTTTCAAATAATGTTGCTAATAGGTTGGGATAATACGTAAGTACTCATAAATTTTTTCTTTCATAATATATTTCTGTTTATTAAACATTTGATATTAAAATTTTTTTTAAAGGAAATAAATATGTTTGCCCTAGGTTGGTGTTCTGCAGGCCAGTTCACTTTTATTAGCTCTGGCTTTTTTACTCCTTTTTTTTCGGTTTACCGATAAATAATGTAATTCGGAATAACAGCAATATTTTTCTCCATAATTTATGAGTAGAATAATTTTTTTTAAAGTTTCTTTTATGGTAAAATTAGAGCTTAACAGTTTCCAATGAAACAACTTTCTACTTCTATGCCCAGGTAGACATATGCCCAGACATAGAATTGCATTAAACTTAGATGAATCCAAAAAATTGAAGATATTTCTGATTTTTTCCAGTGTCTTTTACAAACAATTATCTTAATTTCAATCTAAGCCGCTATATATATCTTTCGAACATGGGTGCTCTTTTTTGGATTTCGCGTATAAACTTTGATCGCTGAAGATTCAATTTATTAAAATGTGTGTGTTATATATATAATAAACCTCTCTGATAACATGATTTATGTCATTTCAAGTTATTTATATACATTATATTTTTAGAACAGTTTTAATTTTTCTTTTAAATTTTTTCTCATAGTAAACGGCTCTTTCTCACAGAGAATAAAATTTTAAAATAACACATTTCCTAGATACTGCATTTCCAAGATGTTCCGAGAATGTATTCAACATATGAATTCACAAAACGAATGATCTAAACATACATACAACAACGTGTGACCATTTTTGAGCAAATCTAAAAAGGTGGCGTCGACAAGGAATACTGTTCCATTCACATGTAGACAGTTTTTCTTTTCCAATTAACAGTTTTTCTAACAGTCAGGAAATAAAATCACAAATTATGTCATAAACTCTGATATTCACCAACTACCATTCTCATTTCTAAATCATTCATAGTAGGAGAACTAAGATGGTGTGGCAGTGAGTCTAGAACATTGGAAAATCGAAACTGTTGATGTTGCTGATTAGGATGTTGCTGAAGTTGATGACTCGTGGTGGCTTGATCTTCAGCTCTGGAGGAATGATTAGCCTCTGACTTAACGTCCACTCGGTAGAGAGAATCATCTGGCGATTTTCTGCTGTTTGAATCACCGTCTTCGTTGAAAGAATCACTAGCAGCTCCACCTGCTTTACATGTTTCACCACCAATGATATCTCTGAAAGATAGATAAAGAATTTAGTATATATAACAGTTTAACAATAAGTTTGAATAATAGATAAATACAACTAAATAATAATTAAAAATTTGATACCGATAAATTTGTTTTGAATTTTAATGTTAATGTCTATGTTTATTTTAAATATTGATAATTGGAAATTAGTTACATAAAAAAGCAATGTGCTTTTGCTGTTGGATTTCCAGTGTTGAATGACGATTATGCCACATGTGTGTGTGTTGTTGTTGCTTCTAATGCCACCTGTCTGACGGCGTCAGATCGAGGCCCACGAAATTCATCGCGGCAAGGGGCTAGGTGTACGCCTGTCATTAGCTTTTAGCTTTGAGCACCGTGCAGGTGACTGTACGATTTGGCTCAGTTCATACACGATAAATGGCGACACCACCTATCTCCATCTCCACAATTTAGGCATGGAACTGGAGGGGAGGGAAATATTCTCCAGCCCCTGTATCCCTGGTTGCTGCTACGACCGCCAAAAAGACTTTCGGACCCACTGATTTAACGAGCACGTACTCCGTGTGTACTCGGAGAGTATTTGGTGACATCGGACATCGAACCCAGGCCTTCCAGTCTGGCGTCTGATGCTCTAACCGCTAGGCTACCCACGACCCCTGTGTGTGTGTGTGTGAAATAACTCATCATACTTAACATAAGAACTTGATGACACTATGTTGAATTTAATATGCATCACAGTTGGGTGAAATCAGACTTGAACTAACAGCCGTCACACAATTAATAGAAATTAGATCCTAAATTGTTACAGCCCCTTTTAAAAAGGTTTTATTGATAAGAAATAAACAGAATGTAGAAGAGGAAGCTCACAATTTCATTAGTTGTGGTGTAAGCGCAAGAAATCAGAAGCATGCACTAGTTCAGACTACTCAAAGGTCAGACAATCTGGTTCACTGTGGTCCTATCATTAGTGAAAACGGCGGATCCTGTATAGAAGACATTCTGCGTGTTAGAATTTATCAAGTATCGTTTTGTCATCCCCGAATTACATCTTTCAACAAGATGGAGCACCTTCACTTTGGGAGTATGGAGGTTCGCACATTTTTAAACCAAAATTATCCAACGCATTGGATCTACCGAACTGGAGACGATGTATTCTGCTCTTGGCCGCCTAGATTTCTAAGTCTGACACCTTTTGAAATCCTTCTATGGGGTTATATGAAAGGTCTTCTGTATGTTCTTCCTTTGCAGAAAACAATTCCAGAGCTCAACATTCGCATTTCTAATTGCGCTTACTTTGGTGACTTCAAATTTGCATCAGAAAGCATGGTTTTAAATGGACTACCACTTAGATGTTGTCGTGTTATCAAGGTGTGTTACACTGAACATTTATGAAGAATGTAAACAAAATTTTGAATGTCCTTTTCCGTAATGTATAATTTGCATCGATAAATTCTATTCAATTAAACAGTTGTAACTGTTTGTAATATAGCTACATCATTTTGAATTCATCTTGTACTTCATAACATTATTTTTACTTGGTTTTACTTGGGGGGGGGGGACATTTGAAACTAAAATTCTTCAGGGCTAAAAATCGAAGTGTTGAGACTATGGGACAATTTAAATTTTTTACATAGAGTTCCAAGTTTTCTTTTCTTTTATTCCCTCTCTCTATTTTATTTATGTACTTCTTAAAAGGCATTCCGTGTCTTAGAGAGAAAACCTTACAATAGATTTTCATCACATTTTCCTTCTACGATTCAAGAAAATTCATTCGTAGATCTTTTACATTTGTGTTGTGTATTTCTTCGAAAATGGAACTATTTTCAGAAGTAATTAAACTACTGAAAATAGTTTACATTTCCGTGAATATTTGTCAATGATCTTCTTGGTGAATAATTTTTTGTATCTAGGTTACTTGGAGAAAGTTTTTAGACTGTGATGCGTTTCGGGAAATAACAGCTGCGTTCTGTCCGTCTTCGAAGATTGGAAAAGCACCTTCTTCCGTTTGTTATCGCAAGTTATATCAGCTGTTGTAGAGATTTCGCTGACACTTTTTTTTTCTCAGAAGCAGTAGCCGTGCTTTTTCTCTCCAAATCCCTAAGCATCCTCTTGTTTTGCATTGCTAAGTGGAATAATATCATTGAAGATCATTTGAACGTAGCCTCTTAGAAAGCTAAAATATTATTTAGAAAATTAAAGCGTGGAAATAAAGTGAAGCAGAGAACAACAATACCAGTATGTTTTTACAAGTAACGTAATTATTTAGGTACTATATACTAAATCCGAACTACTAAATTAAAATACTGAGTCTTAATTTAAAAAATTAAAGTTTAGCATAGAGTTTTTGGTATCATTATTCTGTTTTAGTAATAATATCATTAACTTTTTTATTTTTAAGGTATCTGCCTACGTTTGGAGACAAGTTTTCTAAAATACCGTGTTATTATGTTGTTTTGTTGGTGCTTATGACTTAAAATAATGAAAAACACCAATCAGGAAATTATATGACAATTTAAATTTATTAAAATGAGGTATTTTTAAAATTTAATGAAAATTATACCAAATTTCAAAACACTCTACATGGAATTGAAAGCCATACATTTAAATTATCTATTTTATACAACATATTTAACATACTTTGAAGTCAATGAACTAAAATTTACAATATATTCAATCAAATACACCAAAAAGTTATGGCTCATTGCACATTTTTTATAGAAAATTTTATAAAATGCATGGTGTTCTTAACAACAAAGTGTTAAAAATTTTAAAAAAATATTGATGTTAGAGCTAAATCCTTAGTTCATTGTCTTTATCATACTTTAAATAACATGTATACAAAATATGAAAGAAATACCTTTTTAGTTTGTGAGATATCAGGTTTTAAGTAACAAATCTTAGATTAAAAAATACAAAAAAAAAAGTTTTGATTTTTATTTTACTGAAATAATGCTTAATATCAGGTGATTAAAATCCGCCACTTTTATAACGTAGACCTTCCTATTTCTTAATCTTATTATTTTTTTTTCTTTCTGGTTGCTCGATTTTTTCCCTACACAAAATGGCAAAGATACAAAAAGTTTTTGAATTTCAGTCAAACATTGATTCACGAACGTAGGCAGATGCCTCAAGGCTTTGTCCCATTCTTAATTCACACGCATTAACAATTTCTAATAATTCTGGAGTACCTTTATTGAATCTTTGAATGTTTCATTTAAATGATGTTTATGATAAAAATAATACACACACAGTTGGCAAGTTTTACTGAAAAAATATCTTTCTAGAGGAACACAACTAATATTAGTGATTAATGTTAATTTTTTTGTTTTTAAAAGTGTTAACACTTTAAAAGATTACTTTAATTCAGATCTTATATACATTTGTCTCTTATGAATTCAAAAAAAAAAAATTAATGTATATTTAATTTAATACTTTAAGCTAAATTTAATACGATTTTTCGTCGTATTAAATTTAAGTTTAAAAATAAAACTTATTTTTACTTCACGCGCAATTTCTTAGTCTACACGCAATCCTAGATGAGATGATCCTTAAGTTGGGATATTTTCATCATTAATTTTCTCTGAGGAAAATGATTTAATGCTCAACATTTAATATTTTCACAACAAATTGATCACCGCAATATTCATTAATTCATTAATTATTCATGTTTTGGAAAAACCTGTAAACTAAACCTGTGAGCTAAAACTTCTAAATTCAAACAAACTGTTTATTTTATGTTCAAAAAGCACACACACACACACAAAAAGAATTTTTAAAAAAAAAATAGCAAATTAAATTCATTTCCTGGTTTCTCATACCCCAAGGCTCACATTTAAAGCAATAGCTTTGCAACATTGATCAATAAAATAGTTATAAAAAATTGTGTGTATGAAAAAAAAGTCTCCATTTTTTTTTCAAAATTTTAAGCGCGGGTGAAAGATATTTTTCAATTCGAAAATTTTTCTTTGCCTTTTTATTTACCCAGGTAAAAATCAAACTGTTTTGGTCTATCCTAATTTTTATGAGTGGAGGATAGAACTTAGACCTTCGGTTCCGACAGCACGTAACATACCACTAGACCAAAATGATCCCTTCAGTCCGGAGGCTGTTACTGGCTTATATAGGAACCACCGCTACATATGTATAAAATCCTTTAAATTATATTAAACTAAACTCAGTGCCGCAACAACCTATGAGCTCCAAGGTCCACTGTGCCCATCTCAGTTTTGATGACCTTGGGCACTGAGGTGCGCGAGCAGATGATCCGATCAGGTGGTCAGTCTGATGCGAAATCCCCAGTGTTTAGTTTCCAAGCAAGCTTGTTACTCATTTATGGACCCATTGAAGAGATGAAAGGCTGAATCGACCTTGCCCAGCCCGTGGTTTGAGCCCCGGACCTGTGGCGCGGAAGCGCGATACGCTGCCACTCAGCCACTGAGCTATTATATTATATTAAATTACTGTAATTAACTCAAAGCAAAACAAGCTAGGAAATGGTAAGATAGTACAAGACAAAATAAAATAGCCCCAGTAATACATGAACAAACGCTTGAAAACGATATTGTTATTTAATGTTTGATCCATAATGTTTGAAGTTGTATCCGTAATTTTGTTCGAGATTGTTAATTTCTCTATCACAAGATTTAGAAGTGATTTTGGAACTTAATGCCATATGATAATATTCACATGTAGTGGCGTAATTATCGGGATACCTTATTTGCATACAATAATGGATCTTTCAATAAGATTTCTGTAATCATATTTTAATACCCTTTTAAGTAACATTTCAAACAATTTTATCATTTAATTAAACATCTTTTAAAACTGTATTTTGTTTTCTTCAAATGCAGTTAATATTTAACAGTAGATTTTGTAATAAACTTAGTCAAACATCTACTAATCTGCTGTTTAATAGTGCTATTGATATTTGAAATACAACATGCTATATAAAATAAAATTTTAATATAAGAATTTATATTAAATGATTTTCAATGCTTATATTATATAAATAATTAAATATAAAAACTTTGAAAATTCAGTATGAATTTTTTTCATTAATTGGTTCATTAACAATAACTTGTAATTGAAAAAAATTGTTAATGGAACTGCTAAATGATCTTTCTATAATGTAAATTAAATGCCACAAAAACAAAATAATTCATCATTTTGACATTAATTTATATTATTCTTATCAAAACATGAAATGAATAACTTATAGTTGGAAGGGGAAATTCTACATCCAACTAATAGCAATTATTTTGCAGGAATAGGGAGGCATTGCTCAGAAAAGAAACCTTATTTCAAATAACAAACTTATACAATCACAGATGTTAAATATTTAGAGGAGAAAAAGTGAGAAGAAAAATGACCTTAAAATTCTCTCCCTGAATAAAAGAATGTTTGATAAGTCTTCCGGGGTCTCATGTCAACTTTGTTCCTTTTCTTTTGTTTATACAGGAACAGATGACTGACTGGTGTTTACATTAAGTAAGAGAGAGTGAGTTTATACAGGGTTTTAAACTGTCTTATGGATCACTTTTTAAAGAAAGGGTCTTTTCCTTTCAGTGAGCAAGAATGTGCGTTGGATTCTCAACAAACATAAAAGCGTTATACAAACCAGTCATCAGCCAGAATTACATTTCATCCCTGGTGTAAATTCTTTCGAAAGCTCTATTTTGTGAATGTTATTACGCTTTTCCATTTCTTAAGAATGTACGTGTTTCAAAAAGCCCTCAAATAGCAATATTTCAAAAAAAAAAAAAAAAAACCTGATTTGCTAGCATTAATTAATATAATTTTAAATAATTTCATTTATATAAATCGGGGGAGAGGGTGGGCAACTAGCGGCCCGCGGGCCACAAGCGGATCGCAAAAAAATTTTCTGCGGCCCGCAAAGACAGTCAGAAAATTGGTTTTGAACCGAGATTTCTTTACCAAGCACGATCAAAGATTCGCTTCGTATTTTTCACTACAGTAGAACATCGTTTATCCGAATGTTTATTATCCGGAGCGTCAAATATCCGAACGTAAGTCCAGGTACGTTTTTCGAACAGTGCAGTGCTCAACAGTTGTTTCGCGTGCGACCAAAAGTGAAGGGAAACTCTAAGATGAGGGTATTCGGGGAATTTCAGTCGTGTGATTTGGTAAACATCTGCGCGGAATATTAGATCAGTTTGTTTCCAAGTGAGGGGGAGTATACGTGCTCTTTTGTTGATTTTTTTTTATGTAGAAACCAGGATGGCTTGCGATGGAGAAGACTGGATTTCAAATGCTAAATGATGACGAGATTGTGACTTCCGTGCAAGAAGAATCCGACCCTGTCGACGATGAAACGGATGAAGACGAAGACGACAACAAAACCGAAAGTAGCAAGGGTCCATCAAATGCTCTCTTTTTCTGCGTTAGAGAGGGCTATGGAGAGGTACGAATAACAATCAGACTGTTGTCCTACTCAACTACTGCTGCTCAAGAGATTCAGAGTCCTTGCAGCAAAAAAACGAAGGTGTACAATGGTACAGCGAAAAATAAGTGATTATTTTCTACAATAAAGGTGAAGTTGCGACATTTTGCTCCTATTTTACTTCTTCTTCAAGCACGTTTCCCGCCTGTGATGATTTTCAATATTCGTACATTGTCCAGTTTCATATACTGCATGGATCACATTCGGCCCCGAACATTCGCGTATCCGAACGGTGTCCGGTCCCAATTGATTCGGATAAACAACGTTCTACTGTATTAGGAAATAAAGTAACCGTGAACATGTTTCTAAAGAGAGATTATGTGCAGAGTTTAGAGCAGTGATTCCCAAAGTGGTCTATATTGACCCCATGGGTCTATGACGACCTCTAAAGGGTCCACGTCAGCCAAAAATTAATTTGGGGTCGATGAGGTTTAAGTGAAGGTCTATGATAGTGGCTCTCATTAAACTAGATCGTGACTTTAATTTTAAAAGAAAATTTAATCAAGTGGAAATCAAATTTTGCCTATTTAACTGAATTATTTACTAAATTTAATCAGGTTAATTTGCATTTACAAGGTGATAGCATAAATTTTATTAAAACAAGAACCCTTTCAGCTTTTCTTTCCTGAGTTAAGCTAAAGAAGTATAATACTGGTGGTCCCGAATTTTCTAAATTTGTCACAGACAATCTGTCAGAACGTTTTAACTTACTTTCAACATTTAAATACCTTTTATTCAGATTTTGAAACCAGGTTTGAGAATGCTTTGACTATGGCAATACCACAATAGGCAATGAATTCATATAGTCATATTGAAAAAAAAATGTCACATTACAATAGGAACTGATCGTAATAAACACTAACGTAGATCTTAAAGTTTAGAAACGGATGTCAGCAATTTTGGCTTTAAAAAGTCAAACTTGTTATTTGTCCCTATTTATGGAATATCGTGAGGAAGTTTTTCATTGCTTTTCCTAGTGTGAAGGAGTTTCAACGCCGGTTGCCAATTTCCAAAACAAACAAAAGAGAGAGAGAGAAACAGGACACTACTAACAAAGGAGATTTAAGGTTAAATCAGTCAAGATTGATACAAATGTTGAAAACTTTATATTGTAATGCTAGAGATTCATCCCTCCCATTAAAATCACTTGTTTGTTGTTTAGTTATTTTATTTAACAGTTTGATTTATTAGTTAACGTTTAATTTAATTAATTAACATGTGTGCTTTTTAAATCTTAAATATTATACTTCATTACAGTTAGAAATGTAATGCTTTTAGAATAGGTGTAGTAGTACCAGCTGTCAAAAAGACATTTAAGTTGATAAACTTGCTAAAATTCCATATTAATTAAGCAAGGGTCTACCCCAAACCGAAAAACATGCCAAAGAGTCTATGAGACAAAAAAGTTTGGGAATCTCTGGCTTAGAGAGAGGAAGAGGTCACAAGATATCGGGATTTTGCGAAAACGGCCTAAATTCAATTTGCTCTACTATCCCATTACAACTGATATTGATACAGCACCTGATGGGCTATAGCTTGAACTTATTGATTTGAATTCTGATCATAGTGTGAAGAAAAGGCTTAATGCCAGGGCATTGACTTTTACAAATCCTTGTCAGCTAAAAACTTCCCATGTATGTGGGGAAATTGTTCTATATAAAGTCGAACATCCATATTATAAAATCTCTTTATTGACCTCTTTTCTATCTTCCTCTATACGAACTCTTTTTCCTGGAGCAAAGAACATTTCACGATTTTCTTCGTAAAATAATTCCTCAATAGCGAAGTGTATTTTCTATATAATGAACTTTTTCTGCTGTGATTCAATATTTTTTCTCCCTATATTTAAAGTATTTCTCGACATTTCAATTATTTTTTCTTTTAACACATTTTATGTGGTGGTCTTAAATTTTGAACTGGCTTTATTAAACCCCTAACTCGCCGAGAGTAATAGAATTCTTGGAGCTTCATCCAAGAAGTGCAACTTTTAACCCCCATTGTCCAGTTTACTGGAAATATCTTTGATATCCCCTTTCACCCTCAGTGGAGTTGTCTCATGTCCTTGAACTAGTCTTCGTTCATTTGTAATGTTGACCAGTCGTACTGGTAAATTCGTTTCTTGTAGCTCGAAAATGTCAAAACGTAAGTGCCTGAGCACCAAAAAAAAAAAAAAAAAATTTAATTCTTAGGAAGTGGATAAAGGCGTCAAAAAACTTTCCTTGCAGTTTTTCTTTCTTTCTTTCCTTTTTTTGAAACGTAAGATATGTAAAATAAAAATATATGTTAATTTACCAAGAGATGTGAATAATTACTTTTTTTATTATATAGTGTTTAGGAATTTAAAATATTTTTATGTGGTTTATAAAGAAAATTGAAAGATGAACCTCTGTATAGCGAATTTTCCATACAACAAACTTTTTTCGGGATTTGGCGACTTCGTTATATGGAGGTCCGACTGTATTTGAGTCGATATATGTTTGTGAGCACAAAAGTTTGTTTTGCATGAAGATTAACAAGAGTAAATATAAATGCAAGTTGGCTGGCATAAACTTGAAGGCTGTGATGTGATGAGAATTTAAGCAAGCAAGTCTCCCGATTTTAAAAAAAATGTAGAAAAGAAGGATAGAGAGGGTACATTTATCTCATTAAATTGGTCCTTAAATTAAATGTGCTTGCAGTTTTAGATAACATGAAATTAGCACAATAAATATAAATTACCACCATTTTATTTAACTTATATTTAATATTTTTATAATGAATGCAATCATTTTAAAAAGGTGTGGAGCACCGGTTTCCTCCGATTCCCCAATGTGGCCCTCGTATCAAAACAATTGCCCACTCCTGATATAAATGACTCCTTTTTCCTTGTATTGAGTTTTTCATTGTTTGATTTTAAAATTATTGATGATTACACAAGGGATTTTAGTGGAGTTTACAAAACAAACGGTGGAAAGATTTATTGCTTTTCACGATTGAACTCACATTACCGTCTGGAAATTGTTCCGTAATTCAGATTTTGCAAAGTAAGTGCAATTTAGCACACGGCAGACATATGCATATGCTTATCTAAAACATAAGTAGCATCAAAATAGATTTTCAAATAAATTTTCGCCATTTGCTTCCAAAAAACATGCGTATAACAATGAAAAGTATAATGAACTTTATCAGAATTGTTAGTTAATCATGTAAATAAATTAGAATTATAATTTTTAGATAACTATTGTGGACGCGTTTTGGTGTTCTAAATGAACAGATTCAAAACAAAAACATTTTTTCCTAGGTTTCTTTTCTTATTTATACAAACAGAAAAGAAATTCTTTCAATTTGCTTCTACTAAATATCTGTGCATTTATTCTCCAAAAAACTGACCTCTTTAGAAATCGAAATGCAATGCAATCCAACGTCAAAGCATTGTCAACACTACAAACACGACTTTCCCTCTATACCTAAAAATAAAATTCTAGAAAATCGATTGTCAGGGTTTCTGGATTTTTAAAAGAGTTTTCCCGGCAACAGTTACCAAATGAACTTGGGACATGAAACAAATGAGTAGGAAAAAAAGAGAGAACAAAAAATGTTACTTTCTGGTCTGAAAGTAATAACTATTTTTTGGTATGAGTATAATATATATTTATGTATGTGTAACTTCTTTTTATAAAACCGTACTTTATTTTTTTATAATAATATTTTACCTAAATATTCTATTGACACAACAGACCTAGATGTGGGGGAGGGGGGAGGTCAATGCCTTCTCAAGAACCCTCTTCCCTTCCGATCTCCCCTTAGCAACAGTTCTCCAATTAGTCACTCTTAAAACGTTAAAATCATTCTCCACAATCAGCCCATCTCAATTCGGGCCTACCCTTAGTTCTAGTTCCAGTAGGTTTGTAATTGAAAATTCTGAGCGTCAAAGAATGAGGATCCATACGGAAGATGCGTTCCGAAAACCTCAAATGACCAATCTTGATGGATTTAATGACATATTTGTTTCCTTAAATAGCTTATATAATTCCAAATTATGTCATTGTCTCCACAATCCATTTTCATTCACAGTACCATAGATATATCTAAGAACTTTTTTTTTTCGTTAAAAGATTGCTAGCTGTTCAGTCTGTGATTTACTCTAAGTCCAAGTGTTAGATCCATAAGTAAATACTAATCTGATGATTGTTTTATTCAGCGAAATTTTTGTATGTCTTTTAATCAATTTTGACTCCAAGAAAGCTCTTAGACCATGAAGGCAACGATTAGCAGCAATAATATGTCTTTTAATTTCAGCATCAATGTTGCTTAGAATGTTAATGCTTGAGTCCCAATAGGTAAAACTATCAACCACTTCAAACGTAATACTGGTATGCTGATATTTAAAACATACTGGAGTTTTTGTAATTGTCATGTACTACTTAGTTTTGTCTTCATTAATAAGTAAATGCAACTTTTCAGTAGACTTCTTAAGGATTAGACGTGCCTCTGACAAAGAATTTTTTGTAAGAGTAATGATTACTATATCATCGGCATAAGCAAGGAGTTGTACTCAGTCTTGGTACGATATCATAAAACATTCCCGTTCTAAATGCGGTGAGCATTTTTCAATTAAATTTTTATATTTTTAATTATATTAATGCCTTTATTTTTTAAAAGCAAAACTTACTTAAAAGAGTATAACAACAATTCTGATCAATAATAAAGAGTTTTAACACTGAACAATAACATTTACATCGTTTTTAAAGTCAGAAAATGTAAAATGTATGAAAGCAAATAAAAGTCGGGGGAAAATCTCATTAAAAAATGAAACTAATTTCACACATAAAAATTTTTCAATTACGTTTTGATATAAGTCAAAATGGAAAAGAAAAACACTTTTTTATATATATTCAACACACCAACCAACTCAGTTCCAAATTCTCGAAGGATTTGTGAACTATTTTATTATGAGTAAATAACATTTAATAATATAAAATCCTCACAATTCAGCCAATAGTAATTTCAGTTATCTTTTATGTATATTTTGAAACTAAATCATTATAATTAAATAACAAATTTATTGAACCGTATTAATTCGAATCTAAGTTGCACTTTTTTACCAATATTAATGCTATTGAAAATCGGGTGCGGCTTAGAATCGAAGGCGGATATAGTCGTTGAATGGGAGAAACTGAACACAATACTGACGGTTAAAGCAATACAGGTTCGTGTATGTATTTAACTTTTTAATACTGGTAAACAAGTGATTTATTCACTTCTTATTAGTTTTTATTTAAAAAATGTTCTAATGTCGTATAAATATGGTATATCAAAAACCCTTTTTACGTAATTTTTCATTTTTTTACAAAAACGTTTTGGGAATTTGAAGCGCTGTTTAGAATTGATGGTGGATCAGATTCGAATAAATACGGTGTTTTTTTCACATTTTTACCACACCTACTATGCCAACATTAAATTTGTGAAGGACTTCTTTAGTACATTATTTTATAAAGTAAATAATATTTAATGATAGAAATCCAAATTTTTCAAATAGTAGTATCTTCAGTTTTTTTATGCATATATTTTGAAGCTTAACCATTATGATTACTGTAAAATCCGGCGTATAATGTGCACCTATACTTTCAAGCTGTCTTTTTTAGCTTTTAGGTGTATTAGCCGTATAACGCCCCCTCCCTTTTTTTTCTTTTACGAAGAAACCTGAAATGTACGTATGCAATAAACTTATGCAGTGGCGGCATAAGGCGTGGGCCACTGCCCACGGCCTCGCGCTACATAGGACCTCGCTCCTAAAGCCAAAATAAATTAAACAAAAAGAAAGGAAAATCCAAAAGTGCAGTACACAGGGTTATTTTTATAATTAATAAATTAGAAAATTCTATCTTTTTTTCGCCATAATATTTCGAAAAATTGATGTATCGACTTTTTTTTTAAAAGGAGATATTGTATTTATCGGTGCATGAAAGCATATGAATAAATAGTTCGAGAAAATATTGTTTTCCATTTTCTTTTATTTAAAATTTTTCAACTTTGTCGTTTCCCCTCCTCCGTTCATATTTAGTCTGCTAGCATTAGTTTTAGTTAAGCTGCTATCACGCGGGGAGTCCCCTATCAGAGACGGGGCATAGTTCAGGACTTCACATCATTAGAAAGACAATTAAAGCATCGCATGCAGACGCAGTCTAGCTTCATGCTTCTATATTTTAAATTTTAAAAGTATTTGATGTGAGAATAAATAATAGTAGTACTGGGCATTTTTCATAATGTATCAATCATGGAAGGCTTAGGCACTAAGAGAGATAGAGATAAAGTGAGAAAATGGGAATCTGGTGCAGCAAAAAGAAAAAGAAAAGCGGAAATAGTTGTACCCACAACCAGGTTTAAAGTTCAGGTCTGACGAAATTTTTCGGTCTGACTGAATCTAGCAGTACAGAATCAAATTAATCGGTTCTTTCGACTTCTCAACAACATTTATCCGTATCCAAGTCTTCATTGAATTTGGAAATTACTCCAGATGCACCGACTATTGATATCGAACGACGAAAACTGGAATTAGAAATATGATCAAAAGTTTGCCAATCATAATCTGACGTTGTGATTTCTGTGTTCACGTTGAGTAAAATACGTCACAATCAAGAAGAGATTGGGATTAGTTCTTCGCAGGTGAAAAGTGATTCCAGTGACGTAGCGAAACAAGAACTTTCCAGTTTAGACCCGGGATTGTGTTCGTTTCCCATGATAGATGCTCACTTGTCATGATGTGTAGTTCAAAGTGGTCCCACACAGCAGTTAAATAACAGTGATGAATATTATCCTAAAGATGATGATCGTAGACACTTTTCCAATTTTCATTTCTCAAGAAAACTAAACAATGGTGAAACTCAACGTCGTCGCAGGTTAGTTTATTCAAATTCTAAAAATAAAGTTTTCTGTTTTCCATGCAGACTATTTGGCAATTCACAAACTCAAATGGTACAGGAAGGGTACTGTGATTGGAAGCACTTAAGTTTTTTTTCATAGACACAAGAGAATACTAAAGAACATACAGCCTATATATTCCAATGTTATACATTAGAGAAGGGAATAAAGCACGGAAAAACATTAGACCGAGAAAACGAAAGGCGAATTCTGGAATCTCAAAAACATTGGTACAATTTGTTTGAAAGATTAATTGATATCACACATAAGTTTCTTAGCTTATCATAATCTGGGGTTTAGAGGTCACAGAGAATTTCTCAAAACAGACGAAGACACTAAGAATTCTGGAAACTTCATAGACTTATTTAAATTGATATCTAAATATGACTCTACGTTACAGGAACATATAAATCGCATTGATAATAAACAACTTGCACGTCATTATCTAAGCCATTATATTCAAAAGGAATTGATTACAATCATGTCAAACACAGTTACCAGTGAAGTTATTGGTGAGATAAAAGAGGCAAAATATTATTCTTTTTTACTCGACTGCACTAGAGACTGTAGTAGAATTTAACAGATGTCAGTCATCTTAAGATATTGTAGTACATCAACTGGAAGTGTAGAAGAAAACTTGATCTGATTTCTTGCTGTCGCTGAAACGACTGGAGAATATTTGACCAATGCAATACTTGGAGAGCTAGAAAAAATGGGCTTAGGTATTAAGAACTGTCGTGGATAAAGATACGACAATGGTGCAAATATGGTAGGCATAAATAGTGGAGTTAAAACTAGAATATTAAATATAAATCTCAGGGCGTTTTTCACACCTTCCGGTTGTAATAGCTGGAATCTGTTATTGGTAGATTCGGCTAATTCGTCAGTGGCAACAAATTTTTTTTTTGTTCTATTCAGAAGACTTTTTTGCTATTTTCAAGTTTCTTGCAAACGCTGGAAAATTATCAGGGATGAATTAAAGCTTACTTTTAAGCCTTTATCAGACACAAGGTGGGAAAGCAGAATCGTGGCGGTGACGGCCGCATTATTACAATTTGATGATGTTGTTGAATGCATAGAAAACTTAGAAAACCAAACGGAACAATCCGACACACTCAGTGATTGCGATTCCATTTTAAATTAAATATTCTGGAATTTATCGTATCATTACGTGTATGGTATGAGTTATTAACGCGTGTCAATGCCATAAGCAAATTATTGTATTGTACAAGGCCGTGAATGTATTTCTCTTAAACATTTGCTTACATTTTGTAGCTGGATCAAAGGGTATCGACAAACTGGATTCGGACAATGCTTGTCTGACACTCTTAAGTTTATTAAAAAAAGCATTTATGATTTGCCAAAAGATTTTAAAAATAAAAGGATAGCTAAAAAAGAAAAGAATGTTTGATTATGAAGGCAGCGATCAACCTATAGAGTATGTCAAAAGCCGGTTTGAAGCAGACTTTTTAATACTATGATTGATTCTGTAATAAGCAATATAGGTTCAAGATTTGTATTTTTAAATCATTTTGAAAATTTTCGATTCCTTTATGACTTAAGCAAGTTAAAAAATATTTCAAAAGAGCAAATACTGAAAAACTCTCAAGCTGTACACACAGTCTTGCAAGTAGATGAGAGCAGTGACTTCCAACCTTACAAGAGAATTAATTATGAAGAACTACAAAATATGATCCCAAATTTACCCAACACTTTTACAAACGTTAAACATCTGCTCCAATATGTCATAGGGAACAATTTGAAAGAAAATTTCCCAAATATTAACATTGTCTTTCGAATTTTGCTAAAAATACCTGTAAGTACCGCTTCTGCTGAGAGGAGCTTTTCAAAATCAAAACTCATAAAAAATTCTGTATGAAATACAATGAGTCAGGAAAGACTTTCAGCTTTGGTAGTTATAGCTATTGAAGCAGATATAGCATCTAATATAAATTACGAACCGATCATTAAGTATTTCAGCAAAACTAAAAGTAGAAAATTTCTGTTTCTTTAATTTTTTCTTTTTTATCAGTATTGTTTTATGTGCCCAAGAAATATGAGTAAAAATTTAGATTTTTTTCTTTATGAATAAAAATTGTTTATTTGATTTTATAGATTATTTTCTTACGCTACCAGAGATCCTCGCGAAATGTATCTTGCCCACATGAAGTTCAGGTCTCGCGCCGCCACTACACTTATGTTTTGAAGTAATTTATTCGAGGTATTATCCCCGGCTTTTAAAAAAAATAGTATACCTCTAAAGCTACAACTCTTTCAGTTTATTATGTATATCATTTTTAAGTGTTTCTATCTATCTAGAAGTCTAGTTTTTTTTTATGTTGATCTGAATTATTGTTTTTAAAGGTATCATTTCAAAACCGGCGTATTATGCGCACCCGTAAATTTCGGTCTTATATTTCGTGTTAAATATGCGTGTTATACGCCGGATTTTATAATAAATATTCTTAAGGTTGTTTTCGCCTAGTATACAAGAGCTTGAACTAAACACGGAGCACATTTTCGGACAGAGAAAGGCCTCTATTTCCATGAAAATTTGTAACATTGTAACTCATACATTTGTTTAAAATATAACGTTTTAAAGACTTCAAAATATTTCATAAATAATGAATTTTTCCTTTTCACATGTAAAGGGATAGCTCATTTAGCATTACAGTATAGAAGAAAAATGGGAAACTCATTTTATACAAGAAAATATGCATGGACTCAAATAAAAATGATCAGCATGATAAAATTAGAGATTCTCTACAGGATAGAGAAGCCAGAGTATAATATATTAATGTTGAAGTACTTAAGATCTGAAAAAAATATTCCAATTCGGGTCCTATTCTTTAACATTAACCGAAGACAGCCTTAACGCCACACTAAATGTAACCCATGCGTTATGTTTTCGGATCTTCATCTACAGAACATAAGCCAGGCAAATGTATTTCTAATAAGCTAATTTACAGAATATTTTTTTCCCTTTACTCTCGCTGCTCCCCCCCCCCCTTCCTGAACGAACTAAGTGCTCCACACGTCTCCTCCGATTTGCACGGGATGCGATTCCCATAATGAGTCCCAAAGAAAAACTACTCGGCGGAGCGAAATTCGACCTTTCAGTCTCAGCCTGGAGAAACAACATCCAGAAGGGGTATAGAGTTTCCATTCGTGGCATAGAATGACGTAAATAGCCCCTCCATGCACGTACCGCCATCTTGGATGTCTTCCAGTAATCCTCTGACACCCTTGAGAAAAACTTTGCTTCTTCCTCAGGATGTCTTCCCCGCCACCAGAACTTTGTTTCGCCTGCTTCTCTCCTCCTTTTTCTTTTTTCTTTCTGTTTTCGTTTTCCCTCTTGCTTTCAGTCTTCATTCCCCCGGTCTTTTCTTTTTCCTTTTTCAGGTTTTTGTTTTTTAGTTTATTTTTCTTCTTAATCTCCTACCGCTAGACGACCGCAAAAGAACTCTTTTGCACAAATTTCAACCACACGCGGAGTCCTGGATTCTCTGAGATCTCTGGTGCGTAGCAATTAGAACGCATTCTGCGGT
This sequence comes from Trichonephila clavata, assembly GCA_019973975.1. Taxonomy (NCBI): domain Eukaryota; kingdom Metazoa; phylum Arthropoda; class Arachnida; order Araneae; family Nephilidae; genus Trichonephila; species Trichonephila clavata. The sequence continues at coordinate 103,891 of BMAO01033326.1, forward strand.
TCTTTAAATTAATAGATGATATAATTGAGTTTTAAAAACAGCTATTGTGTGAGCTGATGGTGAGAGTTATGAACGTAAATTATAATCGATAAGTGGAGGAAAAATTTATGAAGTAAAATAAACAAGGCTAGAAATTGAACGTTTAGCGTAACAAAATATGCCCTATAATGAAATCATAATGCATTACTGATGTTGGAATAATTTACATTGTGGAAAAATCCTCAAGTTTTTTTTTATCCTATTCAACAATAAATGAAAATAGTTTTAAGTTGATGATAAATGAAAGTTTGTGATAATGTTGTCAGCTCTGGTGATAGCAGTTCAAAAAATTAGGGAATCCTTTATCTGTAGCTTAATAAGCAGTTGTATAGAGACTAATCAAAAGCATAGTAATAATTAATTAATAATTTGTAATTAATAATCAGATTCTCCAATTTCTAATTATTTTCACTTCCAAAAGGAATCTTTGCAAACATTTTTTAATTTCCCTCTAATCTTTTTCTTTTATGTGATGAACTTATTAAAATTATATGCGCACGCTCGCGTCAGTAAATCTCGGGGTGGGGGGTGGGGGGCTCAGATCCCTGAAAAGTCAATATTATGTTAGTAAGTATAAAAACATAATCAGCTCATTTGATTTACTTTTATAGACTACTAATTAGACTTTTATGCTCATGTAAATGTTTATGATTTATTATAACAATATTTTTTGTTACATCAATAACTAAGAAAACACCATCATGGTTTAATAATCTTATTCAAGTCATGTAGCGCATAAGTACTCAACGGTAAATCAACATGGAAAAGAAAAACTTGAAATTTCTCATATAAATTTATTTATTGACTCTTTTTTTTGTTTTGTTTAGGGTATTTTCTATTATTTATGTAATATTATTAACTGTGTAAAACAAGAAAACAATTATTATTATGGCATGCTTTTTTTATTTTTTAAAGAAAAAATGCAGAATTTATACAAAAATTTAATTATCTCTAAGTTTTTTTTAAAGATTTCATCTTTATGCTAAGAAAATTTTAAAAAAAACGCAGATTTTTATATTATCAATAAAAAAACACACACACATAATTCAAAAAGCAGATGGATTACATTATGTACATGTATGTTTCGATTTATATTACTTGATTGCATTTCATCTTAAGATCATACAAAACAAAGCATTTATGAAACTAATTGACAAACGATATAAACAATAATTCAGAGTAATAACATGCTTATAAACACAAGAGAAAAATAATAGATTCAAATAGATCTGTGTGTACTTTAAATGTTAAATGAAGTTGAGATTTATTTCCCTGGTTTAAATCACAAGATTTGGCACGAAACAATAGCTTTAAGAGTAGATACTGGTGCAAATAACTTACAGTTGTTTAAGATGAAACACATTGTTCTTTAGATAAGCCGAATAAACTATGAGGAATTAGGTATTCTCCAAAAAAAATATACTGAAATGAAGTTTGTAAACAATTTGCTAAAAGAAGTCTTCTAAGAGTTTATTTTTCTACTCGAAAATAGAATAACAATTTATGTTTTCTATGATTTATTAAATTCATGTACAATTCGTTTAAATTTCGCTAAAGGTTTTCGTTTTCATTAAATTTGCTAAAAGAAGTCTTCTAAGGGTTTATTTTTTCTTCTCGTAAATAGAATAACAATTTATGTTTTCTATAAATTATTAAATTGCTGAATAATTCATTTAAATTGTATCAAAAAAGAATCATTTTTTATTTCCTAATAACAGATAGTTTGTTTCAGATTTTATACTAGTATATAAACTGAAAGTTGTTATGAAAGCATTATGCAGCAACAATTATTCAAAAACTAATACAGTATAACAAAAAGTTTTTGTTTATTTGGATATTGAAATATTTGTTCCTAAGTTATCTAGACTAATATCAATCTCCAAGTGGTTCCACGGTATGTTAAGAAAATGTTAAGTAGCAATAATTGGGTAATCATACATTTCAAAAACAAAGCTAGATGGCTTGATAAAAAAAAATGTATGTATACAAAGAATGGTCGATTACGAAGTGTTGCCATGCAGATTTCAAGATGATAAAAGTCTTAAAGATTCAATACGTAGCATCTGAACTCGAAGTAATTACTGATGTAAAAGAGTAAACTAATAATCGGTAATAAGTCTATGACTGTCATTATAAAAAAAAAAGAAGTAAAAAGTAAGAGAAGAAAATTTAAAATATTAAAGTTATTTTAATTTTTAGGTTTTTCTAGCTGAATTCTGAATTTCTATTTGTATTCCCTTAAAAAAGCTAATGAATTGATTTCATTAAAATACATATTTTGTTTTCTGAACTCTGATTATAAACTCATTGTATAGAGTTTTTTTTATTTATTATTATAACTAACAATCTCAGTGCAATATAACAAAATCATCATTCAATGTTTTTCTCTCGTTTATTCCTGATTTCAAAAAATTACTATACTGTGGAGACACCATTTCTTTTCCTATAAAGTTTCTATTTATAAACAGTTTTAAACTATTACATTAGGTGTAGGAAGCAGGAACATTTGAATGATATAAAGAACAAGTTCTTTTTTCTCCCCCCCCCCCTTCTTATTATTCGGTACTATTATTCATAATTTTAAAATGATCAAATGCAATATTATTTGATAATATTAAGAAGTAAATATCGAAATATAATTTCTTAGGGAAAAAGTAAATGTGTACTATAAACTAAGCTTTTGCGAATTATATATATAAAATAAAAAATGCATATATTAATTTTTTGCTTTGATAAAAAAGCTTTTGGGTAATATATCCAGAAAAGAGCTTTGGTCTTTTTTATCTCAATAATTATATTCTCATGAATTAATGTAGTTTTTTCCATTTAAATATAACAGAGAATTTTTACCCTGAGGTGAAGAAAGGTGTACAGTTACAAAAACCTATTTTATTGATAAATAATTTGTTGGCATTGCAAATGCAACAAATTTATTAAAGTTAAGAATTTTAGAACACAGCACAATTTAATTTTAAAAAACACATATTTTTGCATTAATTGCCCCTCAAATGTAACAAAAACTACTTTATTTTTTTCTCTAAATTGACTTTTTTCTTTTCTTCTTCTTTTTTTGTTATTAAAAAAACACAGTTGCATATATATAAATATATTCAAAAAATTATTGCTTATGTATATACAAAAATTTTAATGATTCAAATATTATGATCCAAATATTACAAGCAGATAAATATATCTTAAAATTTCACAATAAATCAAGGCGCCCAAAGTAATATTATTCGAATAATGTACATCAAGGGTGTCAAACTCAAAGGCTAACTTGGGCCAAACAAACAAGGTTTAACTTTATATCGGCCGCCAAGAAATTAATATTCATAGAAACGTAAGTTTATTTCGAATAATAACAAACTCAATATCCTAAATAATAATAAAGTCAAATAGGAGAACAAGAAAAATTTAATCTTTGCGTCCTGACACTTGACATTTCTTGTCTGCTACTATCTTTCCTATTTCGGAAAAAATTTTGATATTTTATTATATATTATTGTGTTTCGATATACTAGCTGGGTCGTAAAAAATTTCGTTTTGTGCCGTATGCGGCCCACAGGCCGTGAGTTTGATACCCCTGAAGTACATTTTCGTCTAATTATCTCGCGCGCGATTTCCGTCCGCATCAACTGAAGAGGAAAACAAAAAAGTAGAAACATTACAGAAGCTTTGAAAATGAATGTCCTATCATTTTTCACGTTCAAGGCAGAGAAGATGGGGTTGTTTTTCCCCCGTAAATATTAAAGTGGATTGGTATCAGTAATAGGCACTGAAATTTTAATGACTTAAAACTGCATTAGATATATAGGATACATTGTTCACCATAAGAAAAAATATAAAGTGGGATATTCATTTATGAATCGAAAGTTGTTCCGTTTTCCAAATGATCCACTTAGGAATAGTTGAGGGATTTCAAATGATAAAATATATCAAAAAATGGATACGAAAAATTAGTGAATATCAATATAATACCAGTTTAAAAAATTATAGCTTCAATTACAATTATAAAAAAAATCCCTTTAAACAAAAAAAATTCCAAGTTTTATAAATAGTTTTGTGGTAACTTTATTTATTTATTATTATTTATTAATTTGCATATTATTATTTATTTATTTAAAATATTATGCTAGACATCTTTTTTTTAAATTTATTTTTTAATATTAAAAAATTCACTTAATTCAGTTTAAAAAAAAGTTTTCAAATTAAAAATAGTTTCTTTTGTAAGGTCTTGAATACAATACTAGTTTCATAGAAATTAGAATATTTTGATGCTGAATTCGCTTGAAAAAAAGTTAGTTAGAACATGTACAAGTTCTTAGTTGCAATTTAAGAAAATGTATTTTAAACCAAAATTACTTAATTTAAAATTTTTAAAAATATCTTCTGTTTATTAAAATATAAATACATTTTTCCATGTGAAAAAGATTATATGTAATATTTTTAATAACTTGATAAACTTGTTACGATTTTAAAAGAAAAAAATTAAAAAATTCCAACTTTTTTCATAAATTAAAAAAAAAGTGTTATTAAGGTATAAAATAAAATGCATTTGATGAAATATTCAGCAGAAGATGATAATATCAAATATCCATTTTTCGATATGAAATTCCTATTTATTCTTCAGGGATTCATTTACACCAGTGCCAGTAGCGCACACAAAAAATTTTCGGGGAGGGGGGGGGCATGCCTGAAAGTCCTTCAATTCGTATCATACCTCAAGACAACACCAATCGATTCTTCTGATTTTGTTAACAAAAAATAGTAGAAAATAAATTATTGAATTAATAATTAGCATTAATTAATAAAATAAATTGTTAATTACAAGTACTAAATTAAATTTTACGTTATATATATATATATATATATATATAGGATTATCATCAATCGAAAAAAACTCAAGGGCTTGCCCCCCCCCACCCTACGTGCGCCACTGACCAGTGATTCTCTACCACTGTGCCGCGGCACTTTTGTGCGCCGCCAAACTCTTGAAGAGAGTCGCCAAATTTTTTAAAAATTATTAATTATACTCTGTGAAAAAAATAAAATCCGGAGCCGAATCATTCGGCCGTTTTATAGAAAGAAACTAAGGGTATCTGTGGAATATTTAACTTATCCTTTCGTGGATAGATGGATACAAAAAAATTGATTGGGTTCATAATTCATTTGAGATACTGATACATTTGTATATGAATTAACTTTAAATGAAGTGGAAAAAAATTATTTCTCTTGTGATAATCGAGATTTAATTTCAAAACAATAAGAAGATTCAATTAAATAATTTTGGATTAAAATTAGAGGCGATTATCTCATAATAGCGAAAAAAGCTTTAAAAATATTGTTATAATTGTCTACATCTTTTTTGCATGAATTCGGATTTTCAGCATTAACGAATATGAAAATGAAAAAAAGATCAATACTTTTAAGTGTAGATGAGAGTGGCATTATCATTTTTACGACCCAATGTAAACAAAATTATCAAAAATCATCAAGCTCAAATTTTCTCATTAAATGTATTCTTATAGTTAATTTGTCATTAATTGCTCAAAAAACATTTTGTTGCCTTTTTCGTGTATATTATTTTCTTCAGCATTGATATTAACTATTTTACATAGTGTATAGCAAATAAGTAAAATTCTTTTAAACTTATTTTATTGTTATTGTGTCGGCAAATTTTGAAATTGTTAAAAGTGTACCGCAGAAAAAAAAAATGTTTAGATTTACTGATTTACACATACTTGCACTATTCTAACTATGAGTAATTTAATGAAATGCTGACAATATTATGTCTTTGTTTACATCTTTACATTATTTTCTTCTAGTTATTATATATCCAATGTTTCTAAAAAGCAGTGTACATAAGTTAAAAAGTGAATATTTGCTTCGTAAAATGGAATAATTTACTTCAATGATGAACAAAATAACAATAAAAGGCGTTTTATTGTTTCTGTACATATTTTCTACCAAAATAGCAAATTTCTCGCAAGCTTCAAAACGTAATTAAAAAATTCTGAAAGTAATAATTAGCACATTAATAAGGGGGAATCAGCATATAGGATTATATTTAGATTCAAAGGGTAGGCACAACAGCAAAATCCATGGAGAAGGAAACTCAAAGCTTAATTACATAATTTCAAATCAAAGAACTTGTTTTTATTTATTTATTTATTTTTTTATCGATAGTTAGAATTAGCTTTATCTTTTTTTTCATTCTTCAAGGGAAAACACTCCGATTGAAAAAATAATTACTCTATTAATGATAATAGAATTGCAGCAAAAAGCACAACAAATTATCTACATACAAGAACTGTATCAATTTTCTGAGTAAAATCTTAAATTACGATAGAAATTAGATCTTTTTTTCAATATAACAAATTTAAAAATTCGCATGGATAATATGACAACTTTATTCTAATAAATAAAAACTAGTTAGAAAAAAAAAGGAATTTATTTCTCTAGTAATAATACTTTAATTAAAATGCTAAGAAAATTAACATACAGCAATTTTTTTTGGAAGGAGTATTCACTAACTTTATCATATCTTAATTTTTTTCGTTTTAAATTTCTTCTCTCAATTTTACAATAAAATTTTAATGTACTCAGCAATTTCAATCTTTCCCAGTGTTGTCAAAAGATGTTACCGTTTATTGTTTATTCAGGGAAGTTGTGAAAACACCATTTTGGAACGCAGGATTTCAACAAGTGCACACGATTATGCAAGACAGGAAGGAACATTTTTTAACGCTTATTTTGTAAGGATGATAATTAGACATGCTTTTTTTTACGTAACTGAATGCAGATGTATAAAGTAGAATGATGAAAAATATATACATTAGTTTCTATTGATCATTATTATTTTTCTGACGTTAAAAAAGCTGCAGTATTTAGGCGAAAAGCGACTCACTCAAAACGAAATGTCCAGAACTATTAGACCCACAGACTTGCAATTTGGCAGACATGCCTTTTTGCAGTGTAGAGATTCCATAAAAACAGGTTTTGTGAAAATCCGACTATCAAGGAGGGAGGAGTAGTTCGTTTTAGATAAAAATTCCCTTCTTTGAACTATTAGACCTACAGAGTAGAAATTTGGCAAGCATGCTTCTTTTGTTGGCTAAAGATCCACTAAGAACGAGTTTCGTAGAAATTGACTCCCAATGGGTGCGGGCTGCTGAGATCATGGGGTGTTATAGATAAACAAAACTCCCTTTTGAATTATTAGACCTACAGACTTAAAATTTGGTGTGCATATTTCTTTTGTTCAGCAGAGGATGCGGTGCGAAAAATGGGTTTTGCGGGAATCGAGTTAGTGTGGGGGAAGGGTATGGGGGATTATGGGGACATAAACAACAGATATACTTTCGCTTTGTAAACTCACAAGAACTGTCCTTTTTTACATTAAGAGGATGTTTTCCTGTGTAATCGAAAGCTAATGCTAGGAAATCAAGTATAATTACTTAATACCCAGCGAAGCGGGTGGGTAATAGCTAATTACTATTATACAAGTTAATACAACAGAAGAAAAAAAAATTCAATGATATCTTAACAAACGACTCATTTTATAACCTTATTTTTTAACCCCTTCTTGATTGGCGTCACGTGTCATACGTTCAGCTTTTATGCCCGTGCGGTTGGAGTTACATAGCGGCCGACGACAGAAAAATTGCCTCGTTTAAATTTGAAAATGTAATCATTTTGTATTTCTGGTAATTTTACTTTCTCCATAATAGATTTATGTCAAAATAATAATAATTTTTCACACACAGCGTGATTTCTATTATAGTTTATGCTAAAAAACAATTAGAGAATATTTTGATATTCATTACCACGATTTTTTTTTCTTGACAAAGTAAGCATAAAATAATCTACAGTGAATTATTTGAATGTGGTTTTTTACGCTCCAATGACAACAACAACAACAACAAAAAAGTAAAATTTTTTCATGCAAAGGTTTAAATAATGTTTTCCAAAAAACTTTTTTTTTAAATTTCAATAAATAATTACATGTAGATATTTCTTTCACATTTCTCAAAGCAATAGATTTTATAAATACAGAATCAGGAAGCATTGTTTTTTAAGATATAAAACTTGGGTGCATTGCGGGGGGAAAACTGGAAATCAGTGAATTAGATATCACATGTATGACTATCAGTAGGATAAACAAAAATCTACTTTTTGACATAAAATGATTTTGCAATTTCGAATTGAAGAAAAAAAAGATATTTATTTTCAGTAATAAAAACTCCCTTGGGGGGGGGGATTCCGAAATTCATAAGAAGAGAAAAAAGTCTTACCAAGAAAAATATTAATAAAGTTCTGTATATTAGGATTGCTTGTGTTAAGTATTTCATGTAATACATAAAATCCCATATCTTAGTAAAAACATAATTTCGGCTTATATCTTCATTTTTAGAACAAAATTTCACATATAATATTACAATGGATTCCTAAAAATTGAGTGTTGATAATCGTTCAGAAATTTTTTAACGTAGTGTATTTATTTTAAGCATTGCATTAATAAAGAATGAATATCAAAAATATGTATTAGTAAAAAGTATGGAATAAGTTTTCCTTGGCTTTCCCATTTCAAGAAAGTATATAATCAGTTTCATTAAATTATTCATAGATTACCTAGGAAGCAATTCCCCTTTCTACTTCCTCTCATGTGTTTTAATAATTTCTCATTAACCTCTTCCTTTTTACTCTCCTCAAAATGACGGGCTGTTTCACCTTCTCTTTCTCAAGTCTGATTTTTCCGACATAGAGAGTTCAAATGTAACACATCAAAAGGATCATTTCTTATATACTCGCAAAAAATTTTATTTCTTGTTTTACTTATGCGATGGCAGCACCAGGCTAATTGTAATATAAATGGCGATATAGTTTGTTTATTTTCAAGTACTTTAATTTTAATTAAACCTGTGTGTTTTTAAACAACTCTCTTGAATAAAAAGTAGGAACTTTTACTCAAGGACGTCTTAAGACTTCTTGAGGCCCTAGGCCCCTACACAAATGTAGGCCACACCTAGGACCCTTAAAAGTAGACAATAGCACATAGCGTACGTTGTCACTAGTACAAACAATAAACCAAAACCAACAGATGAGCATGACTTACAGTCGTACAAACCGGCTTGACTGACTGCAGCCTTTTGACTTCATGAGAAATGATGGGGCATGGTGGTAGGCCTAGGCCTGTACGTGGACGATGGTCATCACATGTAGCCAGGGTTGACATATCTTCCGAAATTCCCAGTTTTTCGGAGAATTCAGCCGGAAATAACATTTGACCGTTGAAATTATTCGAACAATGATTTTATTAAGGTTGAATCGAGAACGAGACGAGGCCCCTATAGCGGACGAGACCCTGGGCCCAGTTGGCCCATGCTTTAAGATGTTCCTGCTTCTTGTACTGCTATTTTCTTGAAAATTTTGCGATCGCTAAGGGGTTAAAAAATAATTCTGAATGTCCTTTTTTAAAGTCAAGAATATTAAATACACTTTTCATGAATTCCTGAAAACATTAGATGAAAAAATACAAGGAATTTGAAACAAATTTTATTTAATTGTTAAACTCTATAATTCCCGATTTTTTTCTTTTATAAAAATTTTCTTTAGAGAACATATTTACCTAAAGTAAGGGGAAAGTACCGAACTAAAGTTCGTAATATCTTTGTAGATAGAGAAAAAAAATCCTAATGCTATGAGAATGTGCAAGCTTATATACCTATCTGTATAACACAGCTTCTTTTAAATTTAGAAACATTCAATAAATATTGAGTTTTTGCCTAGGGTATATAATTAAAGAATTTATTTGTCTTACAAAATTTAATAACTAATTTATTAAGAATTTTTTCTTGTATTTATATTAGAAAAACATGTTATGAAATATGAAGAATATTATGAATAAGAAGAAAAAAAGTGATTGTTACAAACAAGAATACAGTTCAAGTTAAATTAAAATTGACTTAATTCTTTTTTCAAGGTTAATTTTACCTCATATAACAGGGCAGAACTCAAGTTCGAAACACTGTTCAAGACAAAAAATTTTACGATATCAATTACAAATATTTTCATTTATCGTAAATTTCTTGAAGTATTGGATAAATACGTAATTTTTCAATTTAACTACATTAATATCAAATTTCACTTGATTACGAATTGTAGAATATACTATGTATTTTTTTACTAAGAAAATATTCAAGATCTCAAGGACAGCCGAATAATTTGTTAGAAAAAATTATCACAGTGAAGTAAAATGCGATATATCGTAGGCATCTCTCGGTATCGTAGTGAAGTTAAATGCAATAATAATCATGGAACATCTTTTTTTTTTTATGAAAAAGATATTTCGATTTGGGCCCTGTTTTTTAGCATCAAGCAATGATATTTTAAAAATCGAATTATTTTGCTCAAATAAGACTATTTTTTTCTTAACAGTAAAAGTTACGACCAATACTCGGGGAGTAATTTTTAAAATTGATAAACTTATTTATAACAATATATCTTGACTTTACGATCTTATAGATAAAAATATATCTAGATGCACTGTTGTTCTCTCTTATAAATAACCCTTTTATTTCCAGTATATTTATAATGCATCTGCTCCATTTTTTGTCTCCTTTATTTTGATGTTTTACTATGCGTCTTAAAACGAAAAACTGAGCATTTATTAAACGTTTCTGTATTTTAACAACTCAGTACGATAAAAAGTATCTACGCTGCCACCAATGGGAACTATTTTAATAATGCAAAATTTTTCTTTTTAAAAATATGTTCCGAGCTTTGATTTTGTTGTTAAACATTTGATGTTTGAGGGAAACTTTTAAAAAAGGCACGCCATTATGAATCCTAATCTGTTTCCATCACAGATTGGAACGTACAGGTTCCTGAAAACGACTTTTCGTTGTTTACAGCAACGAATGCTGTTCAACACACATTCCCCGATAGAGGGATTCTCAAATGTCAACCATTCACCTACACAGATTCTCGCTGATTCGACTGTCCACAGCTAACGTCAACTTCCTTCTGAGCTCTGCCGACATCTTTTTCGAAAAGTTTTTGGATGACGAAACGATGCCTGTGAGTCAGCAAGAGATCTCCTCAGCTGATATAAGTGCCAGATTATGTGTCTGACCAAGACAACTGTCTGCGTGCCAGAATTTTCCAACTGGCTGAAGTCATTAGCCAGAGGTTTTTATACTTTAAAAACAAACAAAGGATAACATTGAATAATGTTTGGGAAAGTTCTAGTCATATTCACGATTTATTTCGGAGGTGGGGGATAAAAATCTTAACACTTTCAACAGACAAGCGATTTATTTTTTGGAGATGTGTTAAAAAAAATTTGCATACGACTTTCCATCGTGAAGGCGCAAAACACTAAGTTCGAATCTTCTTTTCATTATCTTTTAAAATCAGTGAATGAGAGCCCGAATAGTTATGGAGACAAGCATTTATTCTATGCCGTGTTTCTAAAATTGAAAAAAAAAAAAAAATCGGTAAACATGTGATTTTTCACTTTAATCAAAACAGAATCTTTAAAAACTTAGAGTTTTTGCTTAGAAGGTAAAATATAAAACATATTGTAAACACAATAATACCTATTGTTTGGAAGAGTGAAACAAATGTTGTATTGAAATGCACAGCTTTCTAAAGGCTTCTGAAGTCAAAACGAAGGTAGTTATATTACAGAAGGTATTCCATCATTTCAAAATGGCTTTTCGTAAAATTAAAATTTTCAAGTAATATAAAGATATTTATTAATAAGCCTGATAACTTCCAATTTGTACCTCAAAGATGATTATTTATGAATATCACAGAGCATTTATTTCCATTATTTTTATTTTTTACAAGCTACAGAAACCTCTAGTCTAATGCAAAAAGCTATTATATCTTATGGACTTGATTAAAATGAAAACAAAAGAGAATTTATAACGGGAATAATATAGAACTGGTTTTAAGTATATCTTGGATGTTTGATAGACTTAATACAGTACTTACATATTATCGCAAGCTATTGGCGACATAAAATGAAACGAAGTACATGATTGCCAATTCAGCGCATAGGACGCATGCGAAATTGGAATTGCCAACTTGGCGAGTTATCCTGAACGTTGGCGATTGTTGCGATAATGCGTAAGTACCCTTTAAGGTAAATATGACAATGTGAAGCCTTTTATGAAGAACCATAAATAATGGTTGGATTTTATGAAAGTAATGAAAATTTTGGACAGTTTTTACCCTTGATGAGTGGAATCGTAATTGAGACTCAGATTTTCTTTTCCAAATATTCCATCGCTTATGCCATAAAAATTCTCTTGCGAGAATTAGTGTCTTTTTACAGATAACTGTAGAAGTGTTTTTTAGGGGATCACCGTCCGGTCTTTTTCTCTTCCCCATTTCCGTTTTTCTGAGAAAAAAAGGACAACAACCCCCACCCCTGGCGTTGACAGGGGCCATGCTAGTTGTCACCCCCAAGGAAAGGGAAAAGCAATTCTGTGAAAGAGGAACTAACTGAATGTTTAAGAGAGGGGTCAACTCGATATATAATTTTACGACTGCATGCTTAGGGTCAAATGCTCTCTAAATTGTACGTAAAGTTAAATTGGAGCAATAAGATTTAGAAGTTTTTTTTATTAAGTTATAGTAGAAAAAAGAACGCATTTGTTGAAGACAGTCCGGAAAACTAGTGTGAAAGCTACACAAATTACAATTTCTTCTTTTTTTTCCGATTAGTTTTGTTAACAGTTTCTTAATACTGTCTTTCTCTGGTGAGAAAGGGAAAAGAAGCCAAATTTAAAACATTTTTTTTAGTAGAGAAAAATGTTTCTACACAACTTTTATTTTTCAGCAAACATGTTTGGAAATAATTTTTTTTTTGCACGTTGTACTCACATTTTTGGAAGCATTTTTATCTTGTTTATTTGAAAGAGACAACAAAATAACAAATTAGGAAACATAATATGAAAGAAAAGAATGAAAGCATTTTTTGAAAGGTGTAAAATAGTAACATTGAGAATGACAGATGTATATATATAATTAAAAAATAATAAATAAATCCAAACATTCATCATCACATAAATCAAGTAAACAAGTAATTTTGAAATACGCGTTGCATTAATATTATTACAAATAAAATAGATACGTTTATTGTCTCAGATGTGTTGTTATGTAAATAAATTCTCCGTTCAATACTCAGTAAATAACAAAGAAAATAATAAATCAACCATGTTTAATACATTTTATGAGAACAATTTAAGGTAATACTTTTTTTTATAAGCGAATGGCTCAACAATATTTTTGCTAAGGGATAACTTGTTAAAACTGCTTAAAAAAATAATTTATAAAAAAAAATTATTCATTTCAATTTTTACTCTTATGCTTTTAATTTTTAGATATTTTCTCTGCATCTGTCTCACACACGAGAGAAAGAATTAAAATCTAGGTAATAGAAAACAGCGCTATGGAATGTGAATTATTTTGTTTGAAAGGGTTAAATGACACGGTAGGAGCTTAAATCAAGAATTGGACATTTTAAATGCCGATTAATCATTGTGAATTGAATGTCGAGTTTTGAGGGCTCGCAGGATATATAATTTATTCATTTTTAGGAAGTACTGGGTTTCACATCTTTTTAAGAGGCCAGTTTCATAGCAAACAATTGAAAATTGAATCAATATGTGTGATATGCCTAAATGCACGTTTAAGAATGATGAGGTGGTTGAAAATTGATTTCAGAATTATATTTAATTTTCCCCCTTTAGTTTATAACAAAAATTATGATGCAAATCTTTTGATTTGTAAAATGGTACAAAAACCTTAGTTTTAAAAAAAGCATTTTAACCTTTTATATAAATGATTTTTAACAACAACAACAACAAAAATCAAAACAATGATCTTTTGCCCAGAATATGTAGTTCCCGATTAATGGATATTTCGTAAGAGCTATCTCTACCAACTATCATAAAGCGAGGCTAATATGCAGAGCACATTTTCAAATATATTAAAATGCCCTGATATTGAAATAAAAATGAGTGTGGTTATAACACGTATAGCTATTTATTTTACAAAACCCGAAAAATTTTAAGTTGTCTAATAATTCTGAATTTTTCATTAAAATTTAATATCACTTTTGTATTACAATAGAAAACGAATTACGGAACATAAAATATACTACTGTAAAGCATTATAATTACAAATGTATAATCTGGGTAAAAGTATAGTGAACTTATACCCTACTGTTTAAATCAAGTGAAAACCATCTTGTATAGAAAATCATTCCATTTTTTTTCCATCTTTGTTTATATCTCTTAACACTTGACCGAATAGTTAACACTTATATTCTGATATTTGAATTAATCTGCTGTAATTGGATTTCTCAAGCCAAAGGTATCAGAACAAGGGTAGCCAACCCAAATGACCTTACGGGCCAATTCGGAAAAACATTATAATCCCGAAAGGCTGCATATAAAAACATATATCTTTATATTAGATTTGAGCCCATTACAAACATTTATTGGATTAAAAAAGAGGCAACGGGGTAAAATAGAAACAGTTATGGGATTTATTTGTCAGAAAACACTGCACTAAAAACAAAAATACTGTACAAAATATTCGCATTTGTAGAGTTGTACTGAATCTCGCGGGCCCAAAAATTATTCACGGCGGGCCGTGGATTGACCATCCCTGTGTTAGAATCTTTGGTAGTCCAATTATTTAAAAATGTATTTAGGGGACTTGTAACCACAAATCTTAAAATATTCAATATCTTTCAGAAATACAAATCTGTGCATTTACAAACATAATTTTTGATTTCTAATTTTTGCATGTCTTTAAAGAGGCATTTTTAAAATCTTATTTAGTATATGCTTGTATGGCAAGTTATTATCATTATTTTAAAAAATAGTCAATTATAAAAATACTAAAAAGTATTTCAAACAAATTCAATTATTTTTTTAATACTGCACATTTTAAAAATAACAACTTATTTTGAAATATAACATTCGAGTAACAATATTTCTTTTATTTACAAATATCTCCTTGATAAAAATACTTAAATATATAAAGTATATTAATTAAATTGTTTGTTTTACTTTATTTTAATTATTTATTTATATTAACAATTTTGACCAAATAAAAAAATTCAAAATGCAGCATCGAATATTTAATTTAATTTTATTTATTCTAATCCTGTTTTTCATTATTTTCGTGGAAAACTATGTTTTATGCACAACATTTTTTTTCAAAATAAAACCATAATATAATTACGTTAGAATTTAGAAAAAGTCCGTGTTTTAGCCATTTAATCATGTTTATAATCATATTAGTGTAATATTGTTGCTACCTTGTTAATAATTAAATTCTATTTAATATTTAATTATTCGTAATTTATTTGCATGATTTTCAATCTTAAAGATTATTTATATTTAGCTCCTTTAACTACATATATATTGTTTGAATATAAATCTAATTATTAACAAAGTTTGGGTAAGAAATCTAAACAAAATATAAGTTAATTTGTTTAAAAGTTCCGGAATCTTTCGTTAAAATATGATATGGCGAATCCTCTTTTATTCCATCCACTAGTGATTAGTGGAACAAATAATGTACAAAACAAGTTTCGAGAAATATAACTTAAAGCAAATAACTATTCGCTTTACGAAGGAAAAAAAGGACCAGCTTTCCTTTTATGAAGTTCTTCGAATACATTCAAAAATATTTCTTTCTAATTTTTTCGACTAATTAGTTTAATGAAGCTAAAAATATTCTGATTATGACATTTTTTTCTCTTCCTTTCTTTGCTCCTGCTGTTTCTCAGAACCCCCCCCCCCTCTATATCCCCCTGGTGTTTGTTTCTAGGAATAATTCGTGGAATTAAACAGCGTTTCACTATAAATATCCTTTTTTAAAATATATTTTCAAGAATTAACTCAATTTCATTTAAGAATATTTTTTTCAGGTGCAAAATTGCACTGATTCTGTATGAGCAATGGGGAAACAATTACGGGAAATCTGAATTAAAAGCTTGCTTGAAACTAAAAATGGAGTTCCGGGGAAAGGAAGCAGACACGATATCAAATTTCTAAAAGCCAATAAAGTTACTGATTCCTGGAATTCCGCTGTTTTTCTTTAAAATTTGTACACAATTAAATTTGAAAGGGCTTGTGTGTCTCCACATTTTCTCTCTAATTCTAAAATACGGGGAACTGAATGCAGTCGATTTAAAATGTTGTTATCTACTTGAATTAACTTAGGTAAAAGGATAAAATACAGTCGGACCTTTATTTAACGAAGTCGCTAAATCCCGAAAAATGTTCGTTTTATGGAAAATTCGTTTTATAGAGGTTCACCTTTCAATATACTTTATAATCCACATAAAACGAATTTTAAATTCCTAAACCCTATGTATTGAAAAAAAATTATATATATATTCTCACACCTTTTTGCAAATTAATATCTACTTATTTTATATATATCTTACCCATTAAAAAAAGAAAAAGATAAACTGCAAGGAAAACAAGAAAAAAAGAATGTCAAGGAATACACTATATTTTCAACATTAAGAAAATAATTTTATATTAAAATTAACGAAAAAATATATAATATATATATATATATTATTTTCTAATATAAAGTACACAAGTAATTTTAAACATACTTTATTTTATAAGTAAAAATTCTAAACATACGTTACTACATGCGTCCTTATCAGTAGCGCACACAAAAATTTTTTCAAGGGGGTGTCCTTAGTCAAAAGCCCCCCAACTCGTATCATACCTCAAGACAACCCCAATTAAATTTTCTAATTTTGTCGATTTCGTTAAAAAAAAACAGGAAAAAAAATTATTGAATGAATAATTAGAATTAATTAATAAAATAAATTGTTAATTACAAGTACTTCATTAAATTTTACATTATTTTTATATATAATCGAAATTTTCCTACAAGAGAGAGATGAATAAACTTGATTAAACCTGAAAATAATTGAAATTGCGAGATAACCAGACAACAGAATTTAAAAGGAAACAGGAAAAATTAAAATAATAGAGTTAAATATAAAAAATATATAAGAATGGATGCTACAGAATTATCAACATTGCTGACTTAAGACAGCTTATATATAAATTTTTTTTTATATAAAAGTCGGGTTGAACATGTTTTGTGGCCAGATATATATATAATGTAAATTCAAATGTAATGTAATTCGGCAACAGTTTTAGAAATCATAATAGGTTTCCATTTTAGTCCATTGACTCTTTTGGTTTCTTCCATTTTAAAGTTCTAACTCTGTTTCCTGCTATTCATACGATTATTTAAATCTTGTACAATATTCATTTCCACCATTTTTTTTTTAAGTTATGTGTCTTAAAACCTGGTTTCTATCTTCTAGCTTTGTAAGTTGTATAGTTTAGTCTCGTTATTTTTTCATTTTATTATACTATATATATATATATAGGATTATCAGCAATCTAAAAAATTCAAGAGCTTTGGGGGGTGTCCGGACCCTAGGACACCCACCTTGTGTGTGTGCCACTGGTCCTTATAGATTTAATTACTGTTAATCTAAGACGCATCTGTTAATTTTGTTTGAGTTTTTTGTCTGAAAAAATGCTTTGATGCAATCGAAGATGGTTATAGTGAACTGGATAAGGGGGGGGGGGTTAAAGGTTGCAAAGCCCAGAATTATATTGCCCTCGGAGAGTTAGGCACCTAATAAAAACAGTTCAAGATTTATGACCCCCATAAAACGTGTTAAAAGACAAAAATAACTTGAAATGTCTAGAAATACTTTTTAAATCGCGAGAAAAAAAATTGAATCACAAGAAAAAAGTTCGTTATATAGATGATGCACTTCGCTATTGTGAGGTTATTTTACGAAGAAAATCGTAAAATGTTCTTGGTTCCAGGAAAAAGTTCGCTATGTAGAAAAATTCGCAATATAGAGGTTCGTTCTATGGAGGTTCGACTGTATTTGAATTCTTGGTAATATTTTAAACACTGGATATGTTTCACTTTTCAGTTTTACATTCTAAACAAAACTCAGTGGCGCAATTGTCCATGAGGGCTAAGGCCTACTGTACCCATCTCAGTATTTGTGACCTTGGACGCTGAGGTGCATAAGTAGATGTTCCGATAAGGGAGTCAGTCTGACGGGAAACCCCAGTTTTTAGTTCCCTTGCACAAGTTTTGAACTCCTGTCTCGACCCACTGTAGGCATGAAACACTGATACGACCTTGCCCAGCTCGGTATGTGAACCCGATCTGTGGCGTGGTAGAATATCGAGCATCCATATACTAGCTCGAAATATTACCACTCAGCCACCGGGCTTCAGTTTTACATTCAAATGATATAAATATCTTGAGTGAGTGTACGTTATATTAATGTCGCACTTTTAAACAACACGAGGGCTGTTGGTGACGGGCCTTGTGATTTTGAACCTCGGTCAAGTGACGAAGACGATACCTGAGCTAGCACCCCTTCTCCTTACTACCATAACCACTAGACATGTTATAGCACAATTTCCATTTGGGAAAAATTGTTGTAAATGATTTTTAATCGAAAAGTTTTACACTTAAAATGTTTATCGAAATTTTAACTGTTGTTAAAAATTTCCAAAAAATCTTGTTAATATTTATAAGTAGAGTCAACTAATTGTTTTTTACTAGCTTAATTCTTTCATGTACGGAACGTATTAATATTTCTCGAAATATATATAGAGAGAGATTCAATATTCTTCCACAGCTTCTGGGAGTGTACTAGGTCTGCAATGTCAAAATACCAATCCGCAGCCCATTATACATTTAAACAAGATGTCATTCATTGGCATGGCCAAGTAATTTTAGCGCGTTTTTCACATGTTGTATTTTACAATAATGTAAATAATGAACTTTTTACTAACAGAAAGTAGTGTGTACTATACTTAAAAAAAATTTTTTAATTAAAAAAAAAATATTAAATTTAAATATGATTCGGCTCATCTAGGGCACAAATGCGACCAAATGCCGAAAACCCGAGGTTAATCGGTTAATTATTGGCTGAGAAAAAGGTACGACAAAATATGGAACGAAGACGAAGACGAGGACGAAGACGAAATTTGCGTTCTAATAGCGCTTTTTTTTACACTACGTGAAAAACGCGCTAAAAAGATTCAATATTCTTCTAAAGAAACCATGTACATGAAATACAGAAACAATCTATCGTTACATTAAACTAGCATATAAAATTAAATCTTAAATCAGTGTTTACCTTATAGATTTGGAAGGAGCGATTTATTTAAAGCTTAAAAGCACTTTTTTATTTCAATTTATACATATATAGAGAGAGATAGTTTTTAATAATCTCTACTAGAGTGACTGAAATGGCTTAAACATAAAAGATAAAAGAAACATATAGATGTTGGAAACTTTTTAAGATGGATGTTGCAGCATTATAAACGAAGCTGACTGATGACAGCTTTTAATTTTATATAAAAGTAGGGGTTTACACCAATTTTATATGGCTTGCCAACCTTCCCCCTTTCTGTTTATAATACTGAGCGAAATCCTATTGAAAACAATGGAAAGAAGTTCTATGTCCATTGTAAGTAAAAAGGTAACTTACCTAAAGATGCATTTAAAAAAGCTTAGATTATGATGAATCAATGAACAACGTACAAGTTACTGCCAGATTCAATTATCCAAATATAGATACAAAGCTATAATAATATATACCGAATTGTAGCATAGCAATAAGCAAAAAATTATGTTTACTAAAATAATTATAAACTGAGTACATTAAGTCAAGTACTAAAATTATAGGAGTAATATTAAGAATATTTTTGTGTTTGTCTACAGCAGGAGTCGGCAACCTCGTAACTGTGGTATGCCAAACCAATCTATCAATATGATTCAGCTTGTCACCAAATAGGACATTTTTGAAACATTCGATTCCAGCGATAATGCAGGCAGTGTTAGAGAATAGAGGTCAATAATATAGACGTACAGTTTTAATCTACACTGTTGGCCACCGTAAATGCAACACCCTGAAGGAAGCACGCAAATAACATGGAATTTACAACATGCATTAGCGGAGGTGAGATATGCAATTGATTAGAATTTCAGCGCAGACACACATCACGCACGCCTCTGGCGACACCCCAAAGCGCTATTTAAGGCTTGGAGATTTCGACGATTTGAAGTTCGACAATTGCGTTTTTCTTGTGGTTTATTCAAAAAACGATCAGTTATGTCTCGTAGAAAACAGCGATCAGCTTTTGATCAAGTATCCGAATTCGACAGAGGAAGGATAGTGGCCTACCGAGATTGTGCATTATCTTTCAGGGAAATCGGTAGTCGTGTTGGACGAAACCATACATCTGTAATGCGTATATGTGACCGTTGGATGCAGGAGGGTACGACGGACCGACGTGGTCGATCGCATCCACCTCAGTGCACCACTTCACGTGAGGACAGGCAAATTGTGCTCATGGCAGTGACGGATCGCTCAGTCACATCACGAACCATAGCACAGCACATTGAGTCTGTAACGCATCATTCAGTGCCTGCGCGTACCATTCGACGCCGTTTACAGCAGAGTGTTCTGTGTGCAAGACGTCCATTGCTTGGTCTATCCTTGACGCAGAACCACAGTCGTCTCCGCCGCCAATGGTGCGATGAAAGAAGGATGTGGGCGGCAGAATTTAATGAAGTTGTCTTTACTGACGAGTCACGCATCTGTCTGCAACACCACGATGGTTGGACTTGAGTCTGGAGACATCGTGGAGAGAGGATGCTGAACAGCTGCGTTATGCACTGCCACACTGGTCCTGCACCGGGTATTATGGTATGAGGCGGTATTGGATATCACTCTCACACTCCTCTAGTACGCAATGCCGGTACTTTAAACAGCCAGCGCTACATCTCAGAGGTGTTGGAGCCAGTGGTCCTTCCTTACCTTCAGGGCTTGGCCACAGCCATATTTCAACAGGATAATGCGCGACGACACGTGGAACGCATTGTCCAAAGGTTCTTCGTCAATCACTAGATTGAATTGCTTCCCTGGCCGGCTCGCTCTCCGGATCTTTCGCCGATAGAAAACATGTGGTCCATGGTTGCTCAACGATTGACCCAGATTACACCCCCAGCTGCCACACCAGATCAACTTTGGCATCGTGTGGAAGCTGCTTGGTCTGCTGTATCCCAAGAACACATCCAAAGTCTCTTTGAATCAATGCCGAGGCGTGTGGCAGCGGTGATCTCCAACAATGGCGGCTACTCTGACTACTGATTCTGGCAGGAACCACACTTCACAGAAGTCTATAAATTTAATCATTTGATACTTGGTCAACATGTTATCTACAAAATAAATTTTGTTGTGCTATCTCTTGTCTTTCTTAGTGTTGCATTTACGGTGGCCAGCAGTGTATAATGATTTTGCATCATTTAAAGATATTTCTTATCATAAAAATAAACAGCATAAAATATAACTATTTCTTCAATAAAATACTAAAAATTGAAATTGTACATATATTATCTCTGAAGTTTCGTAATTCCGTACATGCCCATTTTTCTGAAGATGTTTGTCAGATAAGGTCCATTAGAAATTTATCAACTTCCATTAACTCAAAAATTGACAAATTTGTAGTGTGCTGTAGGGTGCCACTGAGAATGGCACCGCGGGCCATATATTGCCGACCCCTGGTCTACACCATCATGCTAACGTCTAAAAATAAAATAAAAAAAATGATACATGTGCATACATACGTAGAATTTGAAGAAAAAAAAAATAGAAGGAAAATGTGGTAATTCTAAGTTCTGTTCGCTATTTTTTCAGGTAACTGTTTTTTCTTCTTTTGTTGCAAGAATTGTCTCCACTTTAAGCATTTCCAGGGTTCATTAACAAAAAGCTCAACCTCATTAACAAAAACCACTTCCAGAATATTGCCGATGCCGTTTAAAAATAGATTCTCGTTTTAGGGTCGTGTTACAAAAAGATGCCGTTTCTTCCCTGCAGCAATCGCTAGATATAATTACAAGTGCGCAAGTTTATCAAACTGCAGCAGTATAAAAACAAAAACAAAAACAGCGAAAGAGAAATGCAGAATTTGAATTTACAAGAATAATAAACATGTGCTAGGAACCACATGCATCCCATAAATCAAAAGTTGCGTCAACTACCCTACACAACTTCATGCTTTTCCTTGCTCTCTAGATTTGTCAGCACAAGATGAATGGATCAAAACGAAGTAGAAGTAACAATTTCCGCAGCTCAATTTTAAAGGAAATAAAAATAAAAAATTGTGAGAATAAAAAGTATTTTTCTTTCATTGGTTGAATAATTAATTGGCTTATGAGTGAACATAAAGTGTGTGTGGCCATACACACTAAAAAAATTTTTTTTTATTACATGCATTCAGCCAGTGGCGTAACGGAGAATATTAGCCCCCCCCCCCTGCAACGTCAGCATATTTTATAAATTGGTTAAATACGTACTTGGCGTCAGTCAGGCTTTGAGCCCCCTAGAACCCTGGGTCCCCCAGCAATGCGGGGGAGGCGGGGGTGTACGTTACGCCACTGCCTTCAGCCAATATTTAGGTGTACGTTTTATGTCTAAATGTTAATTTTTAATATAAATCGAGTTGGAAAGGTTTTGACAATTTAAAAACTTGAAAATATATGTAATACACACACATCACTTTTTAATTGGATACCGTTACTCAAAACATAATAGGAACATATCAATTTAAAAGAATTCATTGTTATTTAAGTTATTCATTATCAATTAAATATTAAAATTGTTTATAAAGTGTTTTACCTGCATAATAAAACACTATTTAAAAGAAATTACTGTATTAAAAAATGTTCTGTGTGATTTGCATTTACTTGTCTCACACAGTGGTGTAAGGTAAAACCTCGCAACCCCCACGTCCCGGGGGAGAGGGCAAAACCTCATGCTCTATGGTTTTGGAATCCTTTGTAATCTCCAGCTTGGGGGTATCAAAAACCTGACTTTCCTTAATATTCACCGTTACGCACTAAACCAACACCCACATTTTACTAAGGTATTTTTTTCAAAGAGAATTATTATGTATGTATATATGTGAGCATGTATATATAAATTTCTTCTCAGTATAGTCAAAAACAAGGATTGGGAGGTGCGAGCCTTAAAACTCTGCTTAACTTTGCAATCTTAACCCTAAGACTAAGAGTTAGTTGATGTATTATAGTGACTAAGCAAATTTTTACATACATTTTATAACTTACTAATATATTTATAATATTAAATTACTAGATCTGCTTATATAATATTATAAAATATATATTTTATATATGTTCATGTAAGTGCTACAGAGGTCTTGTGATATAATAACTTCTTAGATATATGCATATAATTTATTGTTATATTTTTAATGATAGGAAAATTTTAAAAGATAATGCTCATTTTAATAATCAATTACACACATGAAAGGTTTCTATAGAAATGAATAACAAATTAGAGCAGGGTATTTCTTTACTTTCGTTATGATTATAGTACAACTCATGATTTTTTAACAATCTTTTATACAAAATAAATGTTTGTAATATTCCAAGAAAATTTTCATCATTGTTTTTTCAAAATGAATATAATTTTTTTCTCAGTGATTTTCTTAATTTCAAAAAAAAAAAAAAAAAAAAAAAAAGAAGTCCAGTACAAAATTTAGACATTTTAATAATAATTTTTTTAAAAAATTAAATTTTATCATTAAAAATTAAATATTACACGAGAATATATAATAATACTAGAGAAACTCATTTTATTACATTATTTTAAAAATATAACGTTTAATTGCAAGACTTTATTATAAAACACTAATTAATTGATACGAGCAATGGTATTTTGAATTTATCTTGTACTCAAGCTCTTTTAAAATTTTCTTTGTTGTTATAAATCCAAAACAAAGGCAAATGCAGTTAAGTTGTTTGAACAAGAACAGTCATGGAATTTCGTCTAAACATAGAAATAACCAAATATAAATTACGAAATTCATGAATTACATTTTTTGTAAATCAATTTCTTAAGTGTTCGCAACTGATTTAATAATTATTAAAATAATTATTCAAACAAATGTTTAGCTTAACGTTATGTTAAGAATCTTTATTTTGCTAAAATAATTTTTATTCTCTGAAACACAAAAATTCTTTTCACCAAAAAAAATTATAAAATAAGTCTAAGAATTATATTTTTTATTATAGTTAAAAGTAAATTAAACAAAATCGCTTACCTGAAGTAACTACAAATCAGTGAATGTATATTTTTATACTTTCTTTTACTTAGGTATTTTTTTTTTTCATTTTACATTATTTTATTAATCCGAAAAAAAATTTAGATAATTTCAATTCATTTCGCATACGGATAAATGAATCCGTCTAATATTGAAAAAATTGTATCAGAAATAAAGTTTTTCAATAAATTTAACAATTGGAAAGAATTATTTCAAAATTTTTGAGATACAGTTACAGTATATTTTGTGATAGTAATTGTGATATATACACTGGCGTAGCTAGTCCCGAGTGGGCTATCTTATCAAAGTTCCTTGGGGGCCCTCTCTAGAGGCCCCTTAACATTTTCCGATTTTTTGCTTAAACATTTTGGGGCTCCCAAAACTTGGGGGCCTCGTATCATTGATATGGCTGATACGTCGGTAGCTACACCCCTGGCTATATATCTCCTCTTATTTAGTTTATGATTTTGGGCATCACATACACAACTCTAAAATTAACATTTAAGAAATACGAGTATATATTCATCCCGTTTGTTTTAAATCGAAAATAGTGAATAGTGTTTTCTGTGCTATTAGAAAAGGAATATTTAATAATAAATTAATTAGCAAATTCTTATAAAGATATTTAGATATTTTAATTACTGTGTTTTGGAAAAAGAAGATAATTTGGCGTAGCCCGTTAGTGTGAGAGGCAACCAAAGGAAGAGACATATCCAAAACTTAACATTTTTACTAAGTTTTTATTAAGTTCCAAATCCAATATGGTAGCAAACTGCTAATTTTCAATTCTTCTATTTCATTAAAGTAAATGGAAATAAATAATTGACTGTTAATGTGATAAAAAATACATTTCATCTCTTGCTACAAAATCAGAAGTTACTGAATAATAGCATTTCTATTGCTGAAAAACGCGATTCTTGAAGGAGGGGGGGGGGGGATATATAGGCAACGAAAAAATTTTAGCAAAGAATTTTTGTCATAAATTTAAATCGTTCAGATTAGGAAACTATTCATTTTTTTTTTGTTACAAACAAAAATAAAACGTGTAATGCATAGTTAATTTCCGAATTTTCCAAAATTATTTGTTGAATATACATTACATTTAATATTCTATCACCCTACATTCTCACTCGGATTTCATATTTCAGTCAGAAATAATTTAAATTTTCAGATTGTTCAAAAATAATTTCGCATACGCTTTAGGAAATTAGGTACAAACAAAATTACAAATAAATAAAATTTAAAAAAACCACTGTTTTACAAAAAGATATTTAAATGGTATTGTCACAGAAAAGCGTTTGGATATACATGTTTTAAAAATAATGTAATGAAATTATCTCACTCGCTCTTTAAAAGAAAAAGTAGACTTCTTAAAATAATTATTATACAATATATTTAATATTAGATTTCAAATACTGCAAATGCCCTTGCAATATTTATTTCTTCTAAACTGATGATGAATAATTAAGGAAAACTGATACATTTTAATGAAATAGTGAAGAACAATGAAATTGTTAAATAATTATTAAGTATAACATATATATATATATATAAACCAAGAAAAAAATTTATAGAAATATGATAAAAAAATAGGATTGTTTCATTACTATTATAAGAAAATTTAAATGGAAATATATAAATAAAACGTGCTTTTTATAAAGTAATTACAAAGAATAACTCACATAAACTAGTTTAACATTTCATTTTACTTGAGTTTAATTTATAGCAAAATGTTATATATAAGTAGTTTGATTCTCTTTTTCAAAAAACTTAATCAAAATGCATTATTATTTTTTGCAGATTTATTAAGTTTAGGTACTTGTGTTATTCTTTTAAAAAAAAAAAAAAAAAAAGATACAAATGAAAAGCAAAAAGGTTTCTATTCCGATTGACAAAATTATTAGATTAATGCGTAATATATATAATTATGAAATAAAATAAATAACTCTACTGAATCAAAGTATCTCTAAGTCAAAATTTCCTCGATGTAAATGAAGGAATTTTTGTTGTTATTGTAAAATATGAGATATTTAAAAAAAAAGTTTTTTTTTTTAAAGTATCCCTTTTAAGCTATTTTCAAGCATGGTTTATCCACTTTTGATAAATTTTCTTTTTTGATTATCAGAAACCACTATGCATGTAATTCTTTTACTCTTTTGATGAATATTTCTTACCTTATTTTATTGAATACATTTCAAAACAAGAATTTTTTCATAAAAATTATTGTTTAATATATTAAGTGAATTATTATTTAGATTGTCAATCAATAAACAAGAATATTTTTTCAAAATATGTTTTTTTTTCCTTAAAAAAAAACCCTTTTAAACATATTTCTAACACAAATAAATTGCACCTTTTTTATTAACAGATTAGTTTCTTTCAGACTAAATATAAATACAAAGTAGTTTTTTTTGTTAGACATGGGTTGCCGACCCATCGATGTTTACGAAAGTTTCTTTACAATCACCCAAACATGAATTATATCAGTATTAAAAAAGAAGGCGAGATAAGAGCGAACTTGGAAGTTATCTGAAGTAGGAAGCGATGCACATAAAATGTCATGCTAATGTCGGTCAGTATGAACATCAAATTATCTGATCCAAATATGTAATTCTCAAGTTTCAGAAATCATCGTTGTCTCCCTTTAATTTATCAATGACGACTGTTTCAGTGTATTTTGATGAAGTTTATTAAAATAAGTGGGAAAAATAAGATTTTTTTTTATGAATAATCAAACGGTTGAAAAAGTTAGGAATAACTTAAATTGCTGAAGTTAAATTTTCTATATTTTAAAATTGTTTCCACATATAAATGATTATTTTGACAGTAAATTTTATATTAATTCCTAATAAAGCAATAAAATACCATTGATTATTATGAAAGAACTTTCATCCTAATTTAACACATTTTGAAATTTTACTGTGAATTCCTTTGTTTTTAAACTATTTATAACCAATAATTGATGTATATTTAGAAACATTGTTCCTTTTTTGTAAAAATTACATACTCCTGAACAAAATTCAGATTTTAATGTTAGATATTAATATTATTCTAAAAATTTATTAAGTAAAATGACATGTTTCTATAACATATGTAAAACATATTTCTAGTTTTCAATATGTTTTTCTGTATTAATTTGTTATTGTTCTCTTCATTAAAGTATTTCTTAAAGCTTTTCTTACATTTATTCTTTTACATATAGTGCTTTCTAACTACAAAAATACTTTTATAATTTCTAATTTCACTAAGAAATAAACTAATTTCATATAAAAGGTAGATTTTGAACAAAAGTTGCCATTGAGAACTATTTTGTTAATTTGAAATATTATAATTTATTCTTAATTTTAAAAATTGTGGAGTATTATTGAAAAGATATTTCTCATAGAATAGGAAACCAAATGAAAATCTTTTGGAATGTTTCATTCAATACCAGTATCGAAATCTATACACATTCAGTCAAATTTTAAAATGTAAATTATATATACATATATAAATAGAACAACAATTTTCTGAATAAGTGAGAATTTCAATATTTCATTATTATTATTTTGATTTAAATTCATTTGCAGAGTAACAAATTGTTATTCATTACTAAAACTTTTAAATTTAAGTTCAAACTGAGTAGCAATGTAACAAGGTTTAAAAATGTATCACCATGCAGCCGCAATGAGAAAAGAAATATACCAAATGTATTACTAGCTTTTATGTATTACTATTTATCTTTTTTTTTATTATTATTGAATAACTTTTAAATGAGAAGGGCAGTTTTGGGAACAAGAAATTATTAAGGGAAAAATGTTATTGAGTAAACAAACGTTAAAATTTTTTTTTTATTATAAAAAAAATTATTTTACCACATGTTTTAACAAGAATTTTTTTCTGAATAAGATTCTGTGTAAAAAGTGCTTACCTGTCCTTTTGTTCCGCCGCCCTATCTCTTTGTCTTCTGTTCTTAAACCAATTGCTGACCTGAGTCGTGGTCAGTCCCGTCGCATCAGCCAGGTCTCTCTTTTCCCTTGGAGATGGGTAAGGATTGTGATGGTACCACTCTCTCAAAATATTTCTGGACTTTTCTTTAAAACAATAGCTGGTCTCTTCACCGTCCCAAATCGTCCTGGGCAAGGGGAACTTCCTCCTAACTCTGTACTTCCCAACGGCTCCAAGGGGTCGACCCCTCTGTCTTTCGGCCTCTATGTAATGGGCTTTCATCCACAAAGCTTGCAATTTCGGATGAGAGTTCGGAGTAAAAGTATGACTCTCCAAAATTCTGTAAAGTTCTTTGAAGTTACCGCGATGGTAAGCAACCAGAGCTTTTGCTTTCAATACGCTTTCATTCCTTTGCAGTTGTTCGCAGGCCGGCAGAGACCATAAAAATCGCCCCAATCTGTCTATGTTTCCAGACTGTTGGAGGACTTCGCATACGCAAGCGACTTGCTCTTGGGTGAAACCGAAAGATGGTAGATTGTTATTGTTTGGAGATCCCGCGTTGTCGGACATATCGTTCCCGACGATCATGGGGATCGGTTTTAAACTTGTGAACCAATATACAACTTCCGCTATGAGATTCAGGTGGTAGTGGTCAAGAATATTTCCGAATCCGAAACTCAATTTTTTACTCGTAGTGCACAAGCCATTCGGCGGGATGATCCAGTAAAATGAGCATCTTTTCTTCCAGCGGTTGTGTCGGAGCGTGATTTTTCGGGGTTGCCGAGAGGGCGTAGCATCCTCCTGCTCTCATCTCATGGAGATCGCCAATGGCGCCAAAAGGAGTCGGAGGGAATATGAGGCGGAAGCAACAGGGCGATGAGTTGATCATGTTTTCTTGCGTTTCAATTTTGAATGATGAAGTTAAAAATTACTGAACGTAATCTATAAATGCTTCAAGGAACATAACGAAATTACTTTAAAATATTGTAAAAAATATTATTATTGAATCATCTCAGTTTTATATGCATACACACGCATGCATATAAATACGTTTAATTTAATTTCAACATTGTATTAAATTGAAAAAACTTATGGCGTAGATTCTCGAATGCGATGAAAGAAAATTAAACAACGTTTCCCTCTAGGGTTAAATATTGCATAAATTTATTTTCATTTATCAAAATTATTAAAAAAATTTTGTAAAAAACCTAAACATGAACAAATATATTTATTCTCAAAATTAAAAGATTTTAAAATATTAGGAAAAAAGGACAAAAAGAGTTTTAAAGTGTATGAATTTCTTTAATTTGAAAGACATTTATAAACAAATTAAAAATGTTCGTGAAGTTCCGGTTTGAAGATAATGTTAAGAAAATTTGCTCCTTTCCAATTAACAATTACATTGCACAAAAAAATTTCGAATAAAACTCAAAGGTGGCATTAATAGCAATTTATTGTTCTTATTGTTTTACTTCAATTGATAAAACTTATCAAGTTAAAAGATTATTTTATCAAAAGCTGCGGTTTTATACTTTTTTTTTGCCAACGGATTATAAAAAAAAGGGGAGGGGGGGGATTCCGAATTTTGCAAAAAATTACAATATTTCTTTAAAATATTGGCATCTGCTTTCAATATATACAAATTTAAATGCTTAGTTAAATGATTGAAAAAAGCCCCCCCCCCTCAATAAAAAGGGGGAGGGGCGTGCAACTTTTTTTTTCTGACAATTCACAAACTAAAAATATTTATTTAAAACTATTCAGAGTCTTTGCTTGCTCAAATACAAATCAAGAAAATAAAAAATTTAATTATGTTTACATCTGTAAAAATTTACCTCCAAATCTTATCAGGATTTCAATTAAAACACCAGAGGAAAAATTTTAATTGTTTTTCCCCCTAGCTGCAGAATTTAGGATAGACTGTCACCAATAACTTCCCGATTTCTTCTAATTTTCCTAAAATTCCGCACTTTTTTCGACTTATCCTGTCCCTTTTCCGACAGAGCGCAAGTTTTTTTCCTTCTATTTTAATTTTTCATTCTTTAGCATTTTTAAAAATTAAAAAATAATAATTTTTCACCCCTTTAAATTATTTTTTAAATTCGCTCCAATTAAAAAATTATGAATATTCACTTGTAAAAATTTGTATTGTTTTTCAAAATATAAATATTAATTAATAATTTTGACTATTTTGCATAATATTTTAAAATTTAAGGGAAACAGCTAAATCATATTTATAAATGGAATAGCTCACAAAATACTTTGAATTTTAATTCAAGCAATATATATGTTTTTACTAGCTGGCCCGGCGTTGCACGGGCTTTTACCTAGGGTATTACTTAATCCCCATGTTAATTTCCTCCTTTCTTTCTGACGCCAGCACTTTTGTGTAGGTGTGAAGCGTACGATGTGAGTGGCCCATGAGTGCGTATCAATGGTTTTCTCGTTTAACATTTTCCCTTCTCTTCACAAAATCAGTACTTCCGATATAATTTTTCGAAATTACTTTTACTTCTTTGTTTCTTTCCTCTTCACTTAGCCCGGCGTTGCACGGGCTTTTACCGAGTGAATAACTTAATCCGCATGGGAATTTCCTGTTTCCCTCAGGACGATAGCACTTATATGTGTGTGTATACATGCGATGTGAGTGATTTCTTTAACTATGTCATTAAAACTCCCTTTTTCGAAATCTGTTCTTGCGTTGGTGTGGTGTGGTAATTAGGAGAGATGGGTGAAAGCTCAGGTGTCGTCCTCGTCACTTGACCATGGTTGAAAATTTCGAGGTCCGTCGCCAAAAACTTTCGAATAGGCGAACAGTGCGAATTTATAAATCACTCACTCACTTTTCAATTCTTTTGTTGCAATTTTTTAGTTCCGGAAACAAAAATGTGGCCTTTTAAAAAATAGTTGTATGTTGAAAAAAGACAGATAAGTAGAAATTTTTCAATTTACAAAACTTCACTACTATTATAAATCTTGAAGTAAAATTGTGAGGATTTTTTGAAATGTTCGACACACGGGAAAAATTATTAATTATTAAGTATTTTGAGTGTTTTATTAAAGTTTGTTCAAAAAAGTGTTTGGCTTTTTATTTTTTAAATCACTGATACTAAAAGTTTTAAAAATAATTTTTTTCCCGCAACGATATGGATTCATTTTACAGTATGAAATTCAAAAAGAAAATAATACTATGTGATAAAAATATATTTAAGAATATTTCCTTACATTTTTTTATGATATTTTTTTCTTATATTCTACTGTTCTTCAACAAATCAATCTTTAAGAATTAAAAAAAAACTATTGGTTGTGATGCATTATATGAGGGAATTCCCCTTTTTACTGCGCAGCGAGACTCAAAACTACCTCAACCTTTCCCGTCTTCCAAACCGAAAGCTAACGCAAAGTGAATGACCTTGACGCAATTCAGAAATAACGTCCAGAGTACCAAATGAGCATCCCTTACGGGAATCTGGCAACGTTTTTTTCCGGGTTCTTCACATTTCCGGCAATAAAAAAATTATGGCGTGATAAATTGAAATAAAAACCATCCTATGTTTTAAGTTGGACGAAATGACACACAGTATGAAAAATTATATTATGATCGGTTGAGTAGTTTCGGAGTCCATCGCGGACAAACACTGTGACACGTATATTTTATATATAAAGATATAATGTCTGACATCAACCAAAAATATAAAAAAAATTTGACTAAAAATAACATAGAAAAAAAATAATTTTCAAAAATCTATGGTTTTAAATTAATTATAACTCTGTAATGCTGCAATGCGCAGAGGAGCAAGATATTTTTAATTTGTGAAACATATTTTGAGTTTATTTAAGAATTTCAAAAGAAAAAAAAATTCTCAAATTTTTTATAGAAATAAATGAAGAATATGATCAAGCACGCTTTTTCTTACTGTGAAGATTTTAGCTTACAATTTTATTCCTTTTAGTTTGTCAGCTTTGTAGATTAGAGGAGAACTACCTCGAAATTTATTACTATCTAAAAATAAACTATCATGAAAACTTCATTTCATTATTTATATTGATCAGTTTATCTTAGTTAAAGTCAAAAGCATTTGAGATTAGATACATCAAAATTTATGATACAATTAATGTGGCTTTTGGGTGAATACCTATTTGAGAATTTAAATCTTGTTGAGAGATTACTTGAAATTGTTATTACAATATTATAAAAATTATACAGTTATTAAACAGATTATAAAATATTTGTGTGCTGTTCAGTTTACTTATTATTTGTTGCAAAAGGTCCTATACATTTTAAACACTTTTTAAAAATATTATGAAAAATTAGTTTTTTTTTGTCAAAGGTTTTCAAAAGAAATTACATAAAAATTTCTTACGCTTCTAAGATTATTTAGTTACTCAAATATTTTTAGTTTTGAACATGTTTTGCACTCATGCATATTTTAATATTTTGAGTAATAAACTTTGTAAGTATACCCTCCCTTTCGTTACTTGTTAGGCAAACATGAATACAAACTTTCAATAATGAAAAGGAAAATACAGCGTATAATATAGTAAATTGCTAAGTAAATAAAAGTAAATCTTTTTGAAATTATTTTGGATGCATTGACCTCTTCTCTCTTAACCACAAACTTTCAATTTAATTTTCTTATCGTGACTGTAAATAAAAGAAGTAATATAAGAAAAGATTTTTAAGTCAATTCCTACTTAGGTCAACAAAGAAAGTTTTTGTTTTAGTTACTTTTTATTGAATAATTAAAGTTAATATAAATATCTTATTGTATAACTATTGTATTGTAACTAATATTGCATTGTCACTATATTGTATATTACAATGACAGAATCACAATATTAAGTGATAAAATAGGAAACGATTTTCCTTGCAATTTTCTATTTTCCTTTCTATATATGGTGTTGAACTATTTTTGTTTGTTTGTTATTATTTATTCATTAATTAAAGTTAATTATTCTTATAAAATAATATAGTAAAAAAATCACATTTTCAGAAATTAGACCATCCCAGGTGAGATTCGGATCCACGACTATTGAAAATTTGAACAAGATATATATATACAGAGAGAGAGAGAGAGAGAGAATAAACTACCGAAAAAATCGAAAAACTACCAACTGAAAAGTGCTCGTAGTACTTTAAATTTAATAGAGAATAAATCATTTCTAGAAAAACAATTTTAAGAAAGATTAACTTGGTAAAACAATACATTTTCAATTTAAAAAAAATAAAGTAGAAATAACTATCTTAGTCGAAATTTTATTTGAAAAGATCTTACCGTACTAGTTGTACGTACTGTGACGTTTGGGAAAATTAATGGTAGCGCGAGAGTTAAAAAATTAAATAATTGATTTGTTTACTTCACAGCTATCAATTACAGTATTTACATTAGATATAAGTTATTCTTACTATTGATTATTTCAATGCTTCCAAATGTTGTTTGTGATTGAGGAGGTAAGCACAACCGATCTTCTTGGTGTTTCCAACGGACTGTCTTCTCCACTGTCGGGGTGGGGGACGGTGTGTTTCTGACACCTCGAATTACACTCGGAGTTCTGACTTGCGTGTGTCAGCCGTTGGTTTTCTCATGGTCATCGATTTCGGCGTGGTATCAGATGAAAGGACTCTGCAATATTTAGGGGTACTCGTGTGCATTGGAACAGTGAAAAAGAAGCCATTGTTGCATCTGTGGGGCACGAAAACACTCGTCACAGTGCTTACTGTATTGTTAATGTATTTTTAAAAAAATTTCTTTATCGAAATAAATGTTAACTTTGTGATACAAAAGATAGAATGCTGAAGATGTTATAAGTGAAAAAATATATGTATAAAAAAGTTAATGTTCCCAATGCTCGTGTATGTGAGAGATACAGAAATGTAGAGAACATTGGATAATATAATTTAAACTCTCAAGCATCTGTAGATTTTTTTTTTGTCTGCCCGGTAAATATCATTTATTATTTTGAAACATGGTTTTTGAAAAAGTCGAATACAAACATTGTTCTATGGCTTAGTATTGCTTTTTGCCTACTGTTTTGAATTGAAATATTACTGTAACTTTTTTTTAACCTAATATCTTATATACCATCTAGTGATGGAGTGAAAGTTTATTAAAGTCGCACTATGAAGAAACACAAAGTCTATTGGCGACGGACCTCGTAATTTTTAATTAGTGTCAAGTGATGAGGATAACACCTCCTCTCCAAACAACTACACCGCGCTAATGGGAGGACTTTCAGTTCCAACAGATTTAACGCGCATCGGCCCCTTTGTACGGGGTGCGGGGGGAGGTTCCTCAGTGGTCTCAGAGCTTGAGAAGTGAC
Organism: Trichonephila clavata; assembly: GCA_019973975.1. Taxonomy (NCBI): domain Eukaryota; kingdom Metazoa; phylum Arthropoda; class Arachnida; order Araneae; family Nephilidae; genus Trichonephila; species Trichonephila clavata. The sequence continues at coordinate 138,417 of BMAO01033326.1, forward strand.
CATAACTACTAGGCTAACACGGCCTACGTAATATCGGAATATTTAAAAAAAAAATGCTTCACTGCATTAGAAATAAGATATTTTTACGTAATTTGTGACTTAAATCTTGAATTTATAATCTTTATGTACAAAGATTATTTTTTTCAATTTAGAATCTCTTCATAGAATTCCCTAAAAAATGATTAAACAAATTATTTTACAGTACTTTCAATTTTGAAGAAATTTACTTGCTCAGAAGATCAGTGGTGTAACGTACAACCCCGCAACCCCTGCATTGCGGAGGGGGGCATGGATTTAGGGGCTCAAAGCTTGACTGATGCTAAGTACGGCTTGAGGCCTAAAACCAGACTTTGCAGGGGGCCCTAATATTAACCGTTACACCAATGTAAAAGATATTACAAAAGTTAATATAAACTATAATTTGAGACTATTTAGTCGACAGTTATAACAAAATCAGCTGTTGATTCAAGTAGAACAAACCAAAAAATATTTTTACACGTAAATATAACCAGAATGTCACTTTTATCCTTCGTCCTAATATCTTTGTATATTTTTTATTTCTTCATGAAAAATTCCGAAATAAATCCCCCCCCAAAAGATAAATCAAAAATACAGTCTATATCAAATTATTTCTTGTAGTATATTATTGAATTATTCTTCTAAGAAAAGATTCAAGAAACTACGATGTCTAAATTTATTTATGACATAATTTAAAATTATATAAATATAAATATCAAAAGTCATGAATTTGTTTAGAATTGCTCTTTTACTCTGACGTCATTAAATATTAAGTTCCCGATGAAACCCTTTGAAAATAAAGTATCATAATTTATGTATCTCAAAAGTTTATTTTTCAAAAAAAATTTTTTTTTTCATAAAACCAAACATTTTATGTATGTTAGCCAAGGAAAAAGCAAAATTTTTCGCCATTTCACTGAATTTCTCGGAAAAGAGGTAACCCCGATTCTTCTCTTTCATAAACTCTGCTCTCTCTCCATTGGATAAAGTTTCTGAATTCACCGGTCGGTTGTCATGGGAACCAGGATACCGACGGCTCAAAACTCCGCCTATTAAAAGCAAAATTTACTGAGAAATCACCACGTTAACTAACCATTCAAATATCGATTCAGTTCCGAAAACTGAGTAAGCAATTTTATAGTTATGCCATTGGATTTGATAAATGAGCTGGCAAAAAAATGGGAAGGAATGTTTCGCTTAGTCAGCACACCTTCATCCAGATGTTTTGAAAGATACAGAGCTATGAAAATGCTGATGGCTTTGGTTTATTTTCATATAAATTATATAATTATAAATACTGGAGTGTATATTAAAAATAAAATTGACAAATAGCTTAATTTTATTTTTGTTCTGAAAAATATCTTATGTCTTGTACAATACGTAATATTAATCTAAGGAAATAATTTTACAGGTAATTTAACACTCAAATTATTAGAAAAAAAACTACCGTATTTATTTGAATATAAGCCGCCATCCATTCTATGCCGCACCCCAAATTATCAACAAATTGCTGTGAACTATGAAGAATAGAGTAAAATGTGGTTAATAAATATTTAGTTTTACGAAATTAAATTAAATTTAAAAGGAGAACTAATAAGAAGTTAATAATTAGTTATTTTACCAGTATTATAAACTTTCAAATACATACACGAATCTTTAATTTCTCTAATTGACCCATCCAATGAATTCCCTCCCCCCCCTCGATTCTAAGCAGCTCCTGATTTTCAGTAGCATTAACATTGGGGGGGGGGGGAAGTGCAGCTTAGATTCGAGTAAATACGATAATTGCATGAATCATTCTGAATCTTTATTTCTATTTTTTTTTTTTTTTTTTTTGTCGATTGATTTGTTTTTGCATAGCTAATTTTTGCATGCGTTTTTTTAAATCTATACCATGTTACATGTTTCGATGTATCACTAAATTGGTTCACTAAGAATTTTTCTGCATCAATCACATGAAAAAAAATGGATTTTTACGAATTTTAATTTCCAAAGATCTTTACAAAAATTTTTAGCCTACTTATTATCCACTGAAAAGTACTAGAGATCTTCCTTTAAGCAAACTAGATTGTGTTTTGTTGCAAGTAAAATTATATAAAAAGAACTATTATTTTTTGAATTATCTCGTAACGCGATCTATAATATTTTGCATCGCTTCTGTTTGCTTAATTTTTACCGTGAGTCTAACGAAATTTTTTGTCTAAGTATTCAGTTGACTGACATATAAAGACCAAAAAAATCTTAGTATTCGTAAAAATATAAATTAAATGCAACAATGCTTTGTCGATTGTATTTTAGTTATATCTTCTTTTTTTATTGCCAAAAAAAAATTTATAAAAAAATAAAAAGTTTTAAAAATTTACCGATAGAAATAGTAAATAAGTACTCGTTAGTAAAAAATAAGTAATTCATTTTTTTATTACTTATTTTTTCTGGAAAAAAATTAAATACGAAAATCAAAGCTCAATTGCTTAATTTTTTTTGGAAAAAACTAGGACATTTTTTGTCGGAAATAATCAAGTATGTATTTATATTGATGCAAAGCCAGTTGAATACACAATCGCTGTTGAGCTGACATAAATTTTAAGTGGCGTAACGTACACTCCCGCAACGGGGTATGGGACTCTAGGGGGCCCAAAGTTTGACTGACGCTAAGTACGTACATATTTGGACCTGGAACTCAAAACCTGAGTTCGCAGGGTGGCCCTAATATTCTCCGTTACGCCACTGCATAAATTATTTGCAATTTATTAGCAGCTACACTTAGATGATATTTAAATCGGAATGAATGTGATGGTTTTCCTTACACATTGCAATAAAATATCCCAGAATGCTGTTCTCAGAAGTCGTAGAAGCTTCTAGAAGTTTCTAATAAAAACAGGGGGAAATTAAGCAAAAGTTTTCGTTGTTGCCGTATTTGGGATTTGAATCACGGGAACTCTCAATCACAAATCAACTGTTAGGTGCTTTCCAGAATCACGGCAATAAATGTAGAATTTTCCTTTATTGCTTACCATTTATTAAAAATTAATTGTTTATCCATCTCTTTGATACTCATTTTATTGCTTTTACTCCTTTTTGTTATAAAGTATTTTTTTAGGAAATGTTTTAAACATTTATCTCTCTAATTACTCAGATGAGATAGTTTTAAAATAAATTAAATTAAATAACTTGGAATGGTTATTCGTTTCTTACAGGATAAGCAATTTCTAGAAAATTATCTCTGACTGATGTCATATTTTACTATTTGTGGTGTTAAAATCATTTAGATTATAAGTGAATAAATTTTATAGTTTAATTATAAATTATATATATAATTTCAATAGAGTTTTGATCTTCAAAACTTCAGATGAGCACTTCAAATCAAATATAATAAGTTTTTTTAAAAAGAAAAGTTGATTAAGAAATTAAAAGTAACATCACACAAGCAAATTTTAGGAATTATACATTCTTAAAATTTGTGCGTTTAAAGTACTTACTATATCCTTTTACAAAATATTTTAGTAAATTGCAACTCAGTTTATTAAATTTACGTCTCTTTTTCTGCTTTTTTTCTCTCAATTTATATGTTAAAACTTGTAAATATCGACTCACAAAAAATGAGAGAGAGAGAGAGAGGAAAATATATCGGTATTACTTTTATATGTTGAGTTTTAGAGCAAGCAAATCCCTTTCTTCTCATTTTTCTCATTCAAATATTGTCTTATTGACAAGCTAATAGTAGGAAAATAATTTTCGTTCAGTTGCACACCGTGTGTGATCGACTTGTTATGATTCTAATTACATCATCAACGCTCTTACTGGTCATTGCTGCGAATTTAAAAAGAAAGACAAAAATGTTATTCTGTCATTAGTTCCTTTTCGCTCAAAGAAATTTTTATTCAGTGATTTGAAAAAAGAAGGAAAAAGGGTTTAAGAAAAAATACAAGCCATAAATTGGATAAATGTTGACTCATCTATTGAGGAAGCAATTTAAAGTAAGCAATAAGGAAGGAATGACATTCGATATTTCCGTGGGTAAGTTATATTCATTTATGAATTAAAGCTTTCACGAGCTTGAATAATTCGACAACTTAAGCCGAAGTAGCCATTTATTTCGTCAAGTTTTATTCACAAGAAAGTAGAATTTTATCTTCACTAAACACAGACATATCTTTATGTATATGGCAAAGTTTTTTTAATTTTTTTAATTAATTTCCTTTTTTCCCTTGCCAAATTTTTTAAAAAATAATTCCACCTGCTATTAATTAAAACAAAACTTTTACGAGTAAATTTTTAATATTGAGTTATTAACCCCTTCCAATGAGATTTAATAATAAAAAAGTTATACTTCGTATATAAAACCATTTAATTTAACTTCAAAACTATTTCGTTTGACATGTACGGAATTAAGTTAAATGGTTAAGCGGGGGTCAACAACCTTTTAGCTCTGTCATGCCAATCCAATATACCAATGTGATTCAGCATGTCACACAGTACAGTAGGACATTTTTGAAACAATTCGATTCCCACTGTAATGCATGCAGAGTTAGAGAATAGAGATCATTAATATAGATTTAAAGTTTTATTATGTATTAATTTTTGCATGTTTTAATGATATTTCTTAATATAAAAATAAACGGCATAATATATAAATATTTCTTCAACAAAAATTAAAAAAAATTAAAGTAGTACGTATATTATGTATTTTTAAACATATTTATTAAAATAAGGAACGGACGACATAAAAGATAAGTATTTCCCTTCATTATAGTTAAATAAAAAGATGAATAAAATTTTTATAGCAACCTTATATTTACACTACGTTACTTTCATATCGCAAAATCAGAGGCATAATTTGTGACATTCAATTTAACCTGATTTGAGCATTTAGTTGTTAAACAATTTCTTTACGAATTCAAAATATTTTTTATATGAGGAAAGGTTGTTTTTACTTAGATATGAAGAACCAAAAGCGGAAAGCAGAGTACATGCAATGTTCTCTCTTTGAACAATTAAATCTCTCCAGAAATTACATTCAATAATTTACAAAATGGATGTAAATTTATCTTTAGAGTCCCTTTTTTTAAATATTTTTTCGTAATTCAGTAAATGTCCATAAGATGTTGATCAAATAAAGTTCATTACAAATTTATCAACTTCTACCCACTCAAAAATTGACAAATTTGGAGAGTGGGCGCAGAGCACCCACTGAGTACCACTTGACATATGTGGCACACGTGCCGTAGATTGCCAACCCCTGGGTTATACCATATAATGTATTAACTTAAACTGTATTATTTATTTAGATAGAACAATAATTCTAGGCCCAGTGGCCGAGTGGCAGCGTATCGCGCGTCCACACCACAGGTTTGGGTTCTATTCTCGGGCTGTGTGTGTGGTCAAGGTCTACTCAGGCTTTCATTCCTTCATCGGGACATCTGCTCATGCTCCACAGCGCCCAATGGGCACGTATACTAAGATGGGCACAGAACGGGCTGTTGCTCCACCGAGTTTAGTTTAAACTGTAATTCGTTTTTAATACCAAAAATGTGAAAAATTAAAATAAAATTATAAAAAAAAACAGAAATAAATTTTGTTTTATAGATATTGTTAATTGCCTTCACAAGCGTATGGTACTTTTCAGAACATTTTGGAACCCTGCATTGCTTACCTTGTCTGTAAATTTCACTTCTAATTTTATTACTGTAGCATACAAGGCAACTTTCAGCTGCATTTATTTTCTTCAGAGTTGAAGGAATGTATTTTGAAAAATGTCTCCATCTTTTAGCCTAAAACCTAGTTGGGGTATGATTAATCAAAAGACGTCCACAGGGAATTTAAAATCCTGTAATGTAAATGTGCTCCGTAAATTTCGTTATTTGTTGATTATTATTTATTTCCTTCTAAATAATGTCTCCTGGGAATGTACTTGAACTAAAAGAAAGTTTTATTATCACCGGTTGTTAATCGCCTTTTTTTGGTTGCATTTCACCATCATTACTTCTATTATCAGTATCACTTGAAAGTACAATTATTTCTTTTGGTTTTTCATCATCCTTCCAATCTCATCTTGGTTTTCTAATCCTGCATTATTTTTATCTATTGTGTTTTTCATTTCACAATAATATTTTTCTTTATTAAATGTATTTTTTTACGATATTTGTGGCTGTGGTAGCCTAGGGGTCATGTCCGGCATGTTATGAGCTCGAGCCCTAGGACAGCACAAGTTTCCTCCTAGTAGCTTGACAGTGATTCAAAATTACGAGTTCGTCTCCAATAGTCCTTCGTATTGCTTTATAATACGACCAACCCCCTTTGTATAAATAATAAAACTGTTCATATCCATTGCTCAAATTGTAAAACTGTAGTTTACATGTATTACATGTATTAAAAAATAATAAATTTCAAGTCTTCATCTTAGTATTTTAATTTATACTTCAGTTTAGGGTCTCTTAAAAAAAACAATGTTTTTAATCACCTTTTCCTCTAAATTGCACTGAATTTTTATTCCGTCTTTGCTTCTTGCACCTTGACAAAATCACATACAATTTTCCATTGGTAAATATGGTTTCCTTCGATGTTACACGTAAACCGACTTTTTTTAAAACTCTGCCCTGTGATTTATTAATAGTTACGTCAAATGTCAATCTTACAGGGTATTGCGCATGTTTCAGTACGAATGGCATATTCGATCGCAAATAATACAAAAACGCTCTAATTCAATTTTTAGATAAACATTTATGATGATTTATTTAGATGATGTAATATTGTATTAATTTTAAGCTTCGAGTAATTGATAATTGCGCCTTATTGCCAATTTGTAACCATAATATTTGAACAGGACTTACTGCCTTTTTTTATTATTGTCTCAAGTCTGAGATAAATAAATAAACTTATTACATGATCACGAAAAACTTTTTTTATTTTGTGATATATATATTGCTAAACCAAAGCAGAGTACACAGAATTGCAGAATTGTCCCTTTCTATTGGTAACTCAGTGAATGAGCCAGCTAAACCTTAACAGAAAATGAATACTCAACCTTATATGTTTTCAGTGAAGGGAGCTGGAAGGAAACTTTCAGTAAAAAGAAAAGTTTAAAATGAATTTAAATGAGGAAAAGTTTTAAATTTTTTAGAATTTATAACAGCTAAGGGATATAATTGATTCTGAATTATTTTTTGGCTTCTATACATTTCTAGTTTTTAGCGCGTTTTCCACGTAGTGGAACAAAAAGCGCTATTAGGACGCAAATTTCGTCTTCGTCTTCGTTCTATATTTTGTCCTACCTTTTTCTCAGCCAATAAGCAACCAATTGACCTCGGGTTTTCGGCATTTGTCGCATTTGTGCCCTAATGAGCCGAATCATATTTTAATTTTCCCATAGTTTTCCCGAATTTTCTCTACAAATTTCCTGAATTTCGCTGTCCGCTTTGTAGCTTCTGTAAAAATTTTTTTTTTTTTTTTTTTTTTGCTTTTTTATAGTGCTGATACAGATTTATGTCATTATTTCTTTTCAGCTCAATAGTAGTACATTTAGAGAGTGGTACAGTATATATACTTTCTGTTAGTAAAAAGTTCATTAGTTGCATTATTGTAAAATACAACATGTGAAAAACGCGCTAAAATTACTTGCCATGCCAATGATTGATATCTTGTTTTGAAGGATATATGCTGTCTCTAGCAATTTTTTAAAATATTTTTAGGACGTTTTTATTGAATTTTCCTTATATTTGTATTATTGTTGTTTTTAACATACTAGATTATGGCCAAATGATGCAATTAAATTTTAAAATGACGTTTAAATTTCGTTAACATCTCTAAGAAAATTGAGTTTTTGATTTATTTTAATTTGAATTGCACATTAAGCCGTATAAAGAATTAATATAAAGTACAATTCTCAAAGCGAATGGATAAAAAATTAAACTAAGAAAAAAAGAAGTTTGATTTAAACAATTTGAAAATAAACCATTATTGATCGTTCACTTCTCTAAGTCCTTACGATTGATGAACTACAAATGAAATAGTTTAACTCTTATGTTATATTCACCTGAAAAATAAGTATAATAATGTAGAGATAACATGTCAACTTTCTACATATATGTAAGTGGTTATTTTTCTGTAACGAAATTTAATAAATCAACTTTCAATTCATGGATAAAAATTCATAC